>JAAOAJ010000224.1:0-79764 GCA_013781345.1 Fusarium coicis | reverse complement strand
ATATATTACTTTTTAACTATTTTAAAACCTACTATTTAAAGATATTTTAAGTATCAAGCTTTATATTTTCTATATCTTTTAAAGTATCTTTCATTACCCCTTACTATTTCTACTATAAGAGTCACAGTTAGGTACCCTACCAGACACTCGTGACTCACTTAAGGTTATGGCCTTGGTCTCGCAAGACTAGCTGGATCAAGTTACTTAAAGTGAAGCCAGCCGCACACTCCCATTACCTGATTTCTGAAGTATGATTCCTCCCCGAGCTCTTTCACGTGTTAGCGCTGGCAGAGCAGGGAGTCAGATCCAACATATTCCACTGTCATCCCTATCATCATGGAAGCCATCACGACTCACCGACCGCCGATCCTGGCCGCCCGTTTAGCTGCTTGAAGTGCCCTAGCGATACATACAGCGACTACTATGGCTCGGCACCCTCATTAGAATATGTCTCGCGTCCTTCAGCCATTGCCCAAGTGCACTCTTTACCACTATTGCACTATAGAGTCTCTGGTAGTTATATAGAGTGTACTTTAAATTTAGCACTCGTTGTGCCTATTTAGCCCTGCGACCCCTTAGAAAGTAATTATTAATCTTTATTAATATATTAATAATTAAAGAAAGTTGATTTTAATAATTTAAGAATAAATATTATATAATATAACAGTTAAGAAATATTAAAAAATTAAAAATACTTTATTTAAATAAGTCTTAATATTATTACATAAAGGTTCCATTCTTATATCTCAGATTCTGACCTGGACTACCTGGCCACCAGATACATTATCGCTACTCATTCCAGCTGTGACAACAAAAACACTTTTGCCATCTCTGCTTAAAGTCACACTAGTAGGTCCAGCAAGAAGTCCCTGAAAGAGGACTGTAGCTTTGCCGCCAGGCGTGATCTTCATCAGCTTGTCTTGCCAAACACCAACATATACATTGCCCCTCTTATCCATAGTAAAGTCATCAGGTATAGAAGGAGATCCTGTCTCGATCCTGTAGATAATCTCAACATGTCCAGCCTTCTTTCCAAGCTTATCAATCCTCATCCGGCCAAAGGTCTGACGATCGGTATTGGTGAAATATAGGTGGTCTTTATAGATCTTAATGCCGTTGACTCCAAGACCATACGGGCCATCGGCGCTGGGGGTGAATTCCTTATCTTGAATTGCCACTGTGATTCTGCCAGTCGTTGTATCTATGCGTAAAATCTCTCCTCTTACGGAGTCAGCACCGAGGATGATATGCTTGTGATGGGGAAGTGCCACGATGCCATTAACAGGGCCATATGTAGACTCCTTAAAGATAGTACCAACAGACAGCTGGCCATACTTGAACTTGAGTAGCGAAAGTTTCATGCTGTTGTTCTGGAATTGTTGTCCGGTGGCATTGCCTGCAGCCAGAGCAAAGACATCGTTGCCGATCTCGGTAATGCCAAATAAACTGTTGACGCCCTCAATTTCAGTGATAACTTCCGCTGTAGTAGGGCTCTTATATGGATTAACTGAGTAGAGTTTGCCTTCCCCCATTGTGCTAAGTAATAGGTCACCATTGGATCGAGAGGCAACGTTCTCGATCCGGACGCCGGGAATCTCGATTATTTCCCGGACTTTTGCCTGGGAAGGAAGGCATGAAGAAAGAGTGCCCGAAAGCAGGAGAGCAGGGAGAATGGATGCAAGTGCGTAGTGCATGGTGCTGGATGGAACTTGAAAAAGATCGAGTTGCGATGATATCCAAAAACTGCGTTTAGATACAAACAATCGATCCTCATTATATCATAAACGGCACAAAGCTGATATATGGTTTCGCGGGTCCTTTGATTTGTCAGCGGCTTATGAAAGCTGTGATCCTGCTGTTTGTCCCGGACGCTGACATGCATATTCCAAGCTCCACGGAACCCGGAATGGATTCCCGCCCCTGACAGAACACCCTTATCAAAGCTCACATATACCAGTCTCCTCTCATCCTCGAGACTTGCTGGTTCGTAGTTGAATATGACCGTGCCATTAATGCGTTGCTGTCAGGATTGGAGGAAAAGCTCGTGCCTTTGCACATTGAATCCAAAGACGCATGAAAGGTAGTAACACTATTTCTAATAGGGTTGAGAATTCTCTACACACAAAAGCACAACAGTATTAGCCCCTGTTGGGTTACATATTATACAATGGGTATGGTGTGAAATTGGCATTTGGGCCTCAATTTGCTGACGCGACTATATATACCCGACTTGTCTTCCTCTTGAAGTCACCATCAGTATACTCTCAGCTCCAACATTCTCTCATGAACTTGTTTCTTGCTTCACGTGATGTTTGCCACTCAGATAATCCCGTCCAGGAATGTTCTGAACAGCGAACGGCGGAGATGCAAAGATGATATCTATGCCTTATATAATGGGGAAGACAAAACCCTCAAAGAGCTTCTTCGAATCTTACCTCAAAGATACGTGTTTTGCCCCACGTGAGTACTCAGGCAATTGTTTCTGTCATGGGCCTAGACTAATACTGGGCCAGAAAGGCTCAACTCATTCGAAGGTTAGATACATGGAACTGAAGCCATGCCTCATTCCCATCTCGACAACGGCGATAAGCCAGAGCCTCACACATCGCCAACACAGGTCCAGCTCGACTTCATATATGGCAGTGGACTGGCAACCTGCCCGTTGTGTATCGAGAACCACGGTCAAGCAGTCGTGTCGTCTGTGGCTATGCTGCCCAGAGTATCCGATTTTTTTACTATCTGTCAATTTGATGGCATCCTTATGTACTGCTTCTCAGACTACCGGCTGGTGTACGCTCTTCGATGACAGACGAGTACGCCGGTTACTGGTATTTTCTAAGCCGCACTTGAGATGGCTGTGTTAATTATGGAAATGGGGAATGGGCGATTCAGGATAGTAATGAAAACGGCGGCCTGGAAGCCAGTCTTGCAGGAGTCTCTTCAGGAGCTTGGCTAAGGAACTTATGGCGTGGATGTGCGTGTAATGAGGCATGGAGTGTTATTAGATCTTGAAAGTCTTCCGGAAAGTTATATCATAGAGCTCTTCTGTCTATCAGTTTAGGAACTTATGAATGCCAGGGCTACGAGAATTATCCCGGGATGTGAAGAGATGGCCAGTCTTCGGAGAGGCATTTAGGCTGTCCTGCCATCTCGAGTCCGTATAGTCGACGGTGTGGAAGCTTTTATAACAGTTCTAGCCTAGGAGTGAAGGGGCAATTAGGCTATGTAGTGAAGGGATTTTCGCGTTAGCTCTGATCTTATGGAATCAAGCCTAGACTTAACAGCTCATCCATTTCAATACTGTCTGACTAGGAGAACATCTGCAAGCAGTCAAGAGACAATACGACATGCGGACGTCCATCTTGAGGTTGCCATGACCTGTTCACATTCAGCTCAGTTAGTGTTGGCTTCTGTTGAGAGGGATGTGTGTTTAATGACTGTGGCTAACTAAGGTCTCGGGCCGAGTTTAATAATTATTTCCTGAAGCTATCAATTTTAGGTATCGAGAAGATAAAAGGCTTCTTTATTTGAGCCTCTTGTTACCTCCTCGATCTGCTCTGCAATGTTGCCGAAGGAACTGCGCCTATGATCTGCATGGATAGTATGGCGTATATGTTCCTTCCAAACCGGATCCTCTCTATCCATGCATTTTCCGAGGTCTTTCCAGGACGTCATTACGACATAATTACTATAAGACCTTTCTGATCGAATAATATTTATAGCATAATCAGTCGAACACCCACCACATGATCATATACGACCGTTGAGGCAGCTGTCCAATCTTGACCTTGCTTCACAGTTGATCCAGCAATCATCTTTATGAGTCCACATGCATTGCTGCAGGGCTCTGCCTGGTAGATCGAAATCCTGTATTGACCTCTTACGAAATGACCATTGGCCTGGGCGCCACTTGAACTCGTCATCTGGGTGGAAGAGGAAAGGGTAGAGGTTAGACCAGGTAGCGTGTGCACAGACTGCAGATAGTTCGGGAGCGTCGTAGATAATCCCTCTTAAAGTGTCAGCTCTGTTAAGGATTCCTAATAAGTCACGACTGGTACTTTGTCCAGTAAACAGTGTTCTTTGTGACTTGATCAGGATGTGATCCTCTTCGGAGTAATATATACTCTGCTTGACCCGTACGTGCGGATTCTCCGGATAATCATAGTGTGTGGTACACACGACAATGTCCTCTAGGTGGGCCAACTGGGCCGCAAGGTCTGACTCGGCGTTGAATTTATGTCGGAAACGGCTTAATCTCGACAAAGCTGCCGCGATGTCAAAATTAATATCTTCCAGGTAAGGAGAGAAACTCTTTTCCTCAAGTTTAGGATCTCCGTATTTAACACAGGCTCGTCGTGCCTCCCTGGGAGTGAAATCACGGCTCTTTCGTGGCTCATGAAACTTTTGACAGGTTTCGCAAAATATTTCAGACAGCCACATGCCGTCAAGCTCCAGGCGGCGAAGAAAGTCTGCACGATCAAATTGATTGAGCTTCAGGGCGTTGCCGATGATTCTGTGTAGCCAGCTGGATGTAAAGGCAAGGCTTGCGCGGTCGATCGGGTGTAGAGGTGTCGCTATTTTGACGACGAGTTCTGTAGGAAGAGTTTTAAGCCCTGTATCAGAAGGCTGTCCAGGGTCGGCGATGCTGTACAATGCGAGTTCAATATTATCACCTGCCGATTGAATGTCATCAGTGGCAACATACCGCTTTTCTGAACCATCAAGTCTCAGTACCTTGAGGAGCTTTTGGATCTCCATAGTCGGTACTGAATGAGATACCATCTATAGACTGACGCATGCATTTGGGTTTGTGATTACTTTTCCGAAGGTAAATATTGTAGATGGGCTGCGAAATGCAGTATAAAGTAGATTTACAAAGGTGACTTTGTGAACACTGTGTGCAGATGTTGAGAGGATTTCTGAGATCCAGGGAGGAAAAGAACAAGGAGAGCAGAAGTCGCAGTGGGGACGATTAAGTACTGGATTCGTGACTTCTGGCTGAGAGGTTATTCTGGCAGACAGAACTTAGTCCCGGAATCATGTATGATAAGGTTTATTGAGAAACATATATAAAACTAAATCTAGGGGTGGCTGAGCCCGGGGCACCACAATCAAGGCAGCCATTTCTAAAAGTGTTATTTTGAGTTAATAGACCCCATAACTAATGACTCACATCACGCGCCTCACACACGTTGATATCATCAGGTGTCCGGGAAGAATTTGCATCCCTGGGCTATGAGCAAATGCGTCGCTGAACTTGGGCCCCGACTGACTCGCAATGCAGACTTTTATGGCTTGATGCTGAGCCACACGTTTAATCAAGGTGTAAAGTTGTATTGGAGCGATGTCAAACTCGTCAAGAACATCATCGAGGATGATAAGGCGCATTCTCATTCAGGGGAGGCTCAAAGGATGTGTGAAGGACTCGTACAACTCATAATTACTTCATGGAGGCAGGTCCCACAACTCAAGCTCACAATTTATGTGGAAGAGGTCCCATTTCCTTGGGTAAAGTAATGAGGTTAGTTTCGGGTTCTTATGGAGAGTCTGATGAAGTGCGTGCCCTCGGAACTCTTGCTCCCACTTCCCGAGATCGAAACCAGATTTCCAGGATTAATATCTAATCTTATATATAGGATACCCTACAGCCCACTTGGATAGGTATCTGATAGCAGGATGATTCACGACATACTTCATGACAGTGGACTTTCCAGCGCCGGGTTTTCCAGTGATCACCACAGCGGGGGCCGTGGTTGGGCACCATGTCGGACACTACCAACCCATCAACCCCGTCTGACGATAACGACATTGAGTTGGTGTCACTTTTTGATGCCCTCTACGACGCACCAGAAAGTCCATCACCAGAACAAGAGCCAAACATGTTGCCCGTTCAAAGACAGCGGCGACACAGCAGCGCCGATTGCCCAAGCAGCGGCCCTCAGGCACTTGAGACTCTTGTCGCCGACCTTGGGTCTCTTGTAACCGAAGTCGAGGCTCTTGAAAAAGATATGAGGGCCGATGATAACGCTCCCGTGATCGGTGATGAGGCTCGCGCGATTCACATTGAGCCTTCCCCTCCGGCCAGTCTCCCCCATAACGACGTGCACCAAAGCCAACACAAATCCCGACCTGCTTACGAGCGAATTTGGGCCAATTTGACCTGGAGCGACTAGAAGCGACTCCTCAACAGAGCCGAAACTGCTACTGAACAAGCTCAGGCTGCAAACCAGGTATCTGCCAGTGTCGTCGCCTACATCCTCGGTAAAGACAGAGCGATTAAGATGCTTCGAGTTGCTAGTGATAATCGTATTCTCGGAATCGACACTTCTTCCATCGGTAAAGCTGAACCTGCCGCCGAGTGCAGACAGTCTAGCCACAACGCGGACGATGTTAAGTGTGACCGCCACGCTCGTCTTCGAAATGCTGAAAACCACGACACCAACACCCTCTCCCAAGACATCAAACTATCCGTCCAAATCCAAGATGGACTACTAGACGAAAAGCAAACAGGCAAGGCGCTGCTTACCGCCAAGGCTCGTGTTAAAGCCGTCTGGCATATATGGGAGGCTAAGATGAAGCGAGATGAGATTGTTGAGCCGGATGAGAAGTACGATGACCTACGTGCTGTGTATGGAAAGCTTGAAGATGAGGCGGCTGTGCAGTTGGCTGCAAAACGATGCGAGGCCAGAGAGTGGAAGATCACGACATACGAGGAAGACTGACAGAGCATTTTCGACGAGGATGTGGATAAGGAGTGAGCTTTACCCGCTATATAATTCTCTATCATTCTGCGCTAGAGGAACTGTTTGGGCGCCCAATGTATGCCCTCTCCAAAAACAAAATATTATGCTACATATGTTAATAGTGTGAGACCTGAATAAGATTGTGATATGTCAAGGACAGGCTTGCATCTAGTTATGATTGAGATAGACTACATTTCACAGCATCTACTATTATCTTGTCAATCAAAAATACATGAGAGCACGACTGACCCATTGCGATACACAAGCATGACTCCTAGAGCGGGTGATGAGGTGATCTGTTTACTACCCCGCAAGAACTGTAGATCACCATCCAGCCAGATGATACCCGCCTTCCAGTCTTTATCTTCCACAGATCTCCAACGTTGACCATATCGCAAGCATAAAAAGCGCCGACGTGAACTTTGCCAAGCTTGTATCGACACCGTGTCCAGGACGAACATGCTGTGCCAACGCCGGGCATGTCGCCGTCGCCGTCCTGCTGCTCGTGATATTGATGCGCATGTTTGAGAGGAAATGGGTTGTGTTGAGTTTGGAGACACGGTCGAAGACTGCGGCCTTAAACTCCGCGATGCCGTGGGCGGTTGAATCAGGCATCTTGGCGTCGATATCCTCAGTGATGGCCGACAGAACGAGGGCTTCGTCGGCGTCGTCGAGAGCGAGAACGGCGCGGTAGAGTGCGTCACTTGTGCCTCGCGCTCTGTAAGGCCGCTCGTGAGTTCAGCTGGGAGTGCAAAGGCCATAATGATAGTATGAGATACCGTCCAAGAAATGGGGAGGCCTGAGAGAGTATGAGATGGTGATTCACGTGATGATTATCTGCTGAGGGCTTTATGTTTCATTAGCCCTATTTATATTTCTTAGTAGAATTATACTATGGAGGTAACTAGCAGTAGATTGATGGCCCCAGTTTATTGGGTATGTCAATCTGCACCTAGTCACATAGCAAGTCCGTTAACTCCTATGTCCGTTGGAGACGCAACACAATCCAAGTGAGAGTCATAGCGGCAGGCAACGTTAGCAATGCATTCCTCACTTCATTTATCGTACAATGTCCGATTGGATGATACGGATGGACAATCAATCTCAGGGCGCGAAATACGTGGACATCTCATGCCCTTGGCATGGCGATTATGCAATGTTATTCGTTGGGGTAGCTTTATTGTACACTGTCTAAAGTGCGAGGAAAAGCCGTCAATGCAATTCGACACGACACCTCGGTGATGTAGTCACAACTGTCTAATCTTGCCAGGACTCCCGCATCGTTTGAGTGAGCCTATGAGGATTCCATCGACGTTGAGCAGTACGATCATAGTGTCGCCGTTAACGGGGAGCGTGAACATAGAGGAACCCTCCAAGCCGGTGTCATTTCTGACCTCATGGAGTACTATGAGGTTAGAACCGTCTTCCCAATGATGGGAGACATACGACATGGCTGATAAGCACTCTATCCCCCCTAGATCAGTGTCACTACACCTGAAGCGCTTTGTTTAACATCGGGAGAACAGCGGGACTTAGCACATAATTTTCCAATAGGCAAAGCAAGCATACCAGCTCATCAGACTAGTATATACCTCAGTCCTTCCTAAGCCCTTTGCATCCTAGAAGATATATGATGCTACAGAACCTGCTCTCGACTATAACAAACTCAACTTAGTCGTGAAGTTTCCACAAGCTCCCATCAAGTCTCCTGTCAAGGACTGCAATAGGAGAGTCAAGATACCGCATAGCCCTTCATCCCAAAATATCCCCTCATTGGCGTGTTTGCCCCCTTCCTTAAACATTACATCTCTTACAGCCAGCTACGACCTAATTTAAGAACCCAAGGTAAAGAGAGCACAATTGGCAAAGACGCCTTCAATAATGGTGGTAAGGTCATTAGGACACAGCAAGCTCAGTCACATCATTGAGATTCTACACTCTCTCGGTGATAGTACGGTGTCGGCGGGTACCCTGCTCATCTCCACGATCTGCAGGACACTACCTGACTTACTAGTGGTCACCTTCTCTGTCGACTTATTCCTCAAGATTTCTGACAAATTGAGCCTCATAACACCATTATCCCCGTGTTGATTATCTTCCATATGTATAACGAGGATCGATCTAATGTTTGAATGCGCTCCTAGATTCATCATTTCACTCTTAAGCTCGGCTAAACTTGTGGAAATAACACCAAGGCTTGGTGTTATCTGTGAACATCCGCCAACTCCCCCTGGGTAATGGAGGTTACTTTCTCATTGACGATCAAGGCATGCAGTATCTGCCAACGCAGGATTGTTCACACGACTGATTTCCGTTAATCTGGCTTATTGATGTAACATGCTCCGCCGACATGGAATGCCTCCAATTTACGATGGGTGCCGATACCTTTTGCGCTGGATGAAAGTGCAACAAGTTACTCAAGTAGGCCGAGCTGCTAAAGGCAGACCCGGCGCTAGGGGATAAATTATCCGTGATATCCCGGTAAGCCAAACAACTCATCCCGCAAATGGTACGTATCCTGTCCCCTGTATATTTGTCGCGATACGAGTTTTACAATGGATTTCGTACTTGGCCGCTAAGATGGCATGTTCCAAGATCTGAGTTATATTTACCCGCTTGGTTTGGAGAGAAACCAGGCTGAAATACTTCCCCCGCTTGTAGGGTCAGTTGCTCAGTTTTAACCCATCGCTGTCTATCGCTTTACCTTGAGATACAGCTAGTAAAGATAAAGATACGGATAAAATAAATTAATAATTATTCATTGCATTTTAAAAAATTACTAACTTTTTAAGTATTTATATTAAATAGTAACTCCTCAACCTCATCGATATATTCAAGGTCAAGATTGTTAAATTCAACAACTTAAGCCAGACAATCAATCTTTGAGAGATTAACGCTATGTAGCATCTTCATGGCATGTAACATACCGCTATCTCGACCAGTCATTAGAAGGGGAAGCCCCCTCTATCGGCGACAGTCTATCGTGATAGTGATAATCATGCATGTTCCCCTCACCTGCCAATTCAGCCGGCGGAGCCCCCTCACCGACCCTGCTGACTTGAAAATCATTTTTGGGAGTGATGCTCTGATGATGCATGTCAGGTGACCGGTGCTCACTTGTCAGCTCAGACGGGGCACTTGCAGGCCAGGCCTGTCCTCCGGTATAAGACGGAGATACAGGGGATGCCCAGCCAGTGACACCACTCACAGCCATTGGTGGTGGTGGTGGCGCCGCCACACCGTGGTTCTGGCTGTAGTGCTTCCTGCGCTGATACACAAGACAACCGATTCCCAGCAGCGCAAGGATGAACGCCACTGTACTTCCAACGGCAATTCCCGCTATCGCTCCAGTGCTGAGTCCTGAAGATGGCTTGGTAGTGTGTGATGGGGGCGATGGCTTTTTGGTGCTTGTGCCAGTTACGCGTGTCGCAGTCCGTGTTCCCGAACCTGCAGTGCGTTCCATCTGCACAGCCAAGTCGGGTGCATCGAACCCACTGACGGGTGTTGTCGTGGTAGCGCCACCCGCAGAATTGCCTCCAACCGCTGTTCGAATGTCAATGGGCACAATGTAGGTGGTCAGACTGGGCTGATACAGTGCCCAAATTGCATCTTCTTTATTCTGCTTGCCCAGGTTCATGTTGTGTGCCCCCTGGATTGTCGGTACGTCGCAGACTTTGTCGGTAGCGTTGGAGTAGGTGCCTCCTATGACGAGCATTTGCGCATCGTCAACGACGTTGCAGCTCATCATGCTCTTCGGGAAGGCTCCAGTGCCGTTCTTATAGGTCGGGTATGGGCCCCTGATCCATTGGAAACTTGGGATGGTCAGGATGTAAATATCGTCGTAGCCTGTCGTATCTGGGGGGAAGCCTCCGCCTCCATAAATGTAGCTGGAAGAGTCAGCACCTGAGCATTGGCATTCCATCCGTATGACTCACATATTGTAGCTCGAATGATCCTTTGCCCAGGTCGCACCACCGCAAAAACGGCGTCTGTCCTGAGGAGTATTCCCTGATGTCTTTTGTGTATACCATTTCGCATTCGCGACATCAAACAGGAAAATCTCATCCAACGGCTGCGGCGTCAAGGTTCCATTACCATACAGATCTAAAGCCCCCCCAAAATATACCAACATTCCACCATCCCCAGCTGGAATGAAGACCATAGCTCCCTCTGCTCGTCCTTTATCATCCGGTCCCGTCATATTGCTCCAAGTATTCGAATCCATCTCATACTTGATCAGTCCATTTGATGCTCGCGGCGGACCCGACCAACCTGGAACTGATGCATTGCTTAGCCACCCGCCGTAGTAGTACGCTTCCCCTCTCGACGAGATGGAGACACCAGCACCATAGCTAGCCGCCTGAACTTCTTGCGGGGGAGCACCAAACGACACCCATTGATTGTAGATGATATCGTAGCTGTAGAGATCGAAGGATAGAGGACGGGATTGATATGATTCGCCACCGTAGAGGTAAAGTCTTTTATTGACCGAGTCTTCCCACAAAATGCCGCCGTTGACGCTTGGGATCGTGTCGTTCTTGGAGAGATTGGCGTGGAACGGAGGCATTCCACCGCTATTTACGGCGTCAAGATCATTAAAGGAGAGAAACGTGTCTGCGCTGATGTTAGTGCACTCCTAAATTGACAGGCAAAAGTACTGACTAGTGAGGTTATTTGTCGCATCTTCATAGTTGATCAAACCACCATCGATGTATAGCTTCCGATCCACGAC
The DNA here is from genome assembly GCA_013781345.1 of Fusarium coicis. NCBI lineage: Eukaryota > Fungi > Ascomycota > Sordariomycetes > Hypocreales > Nectriaceae > Fusarium > Fusarium coicis. Next base: position 68,289 of record JAAOAJ010000224.1, on the reverse strand, counting down.
AGCTGACTGGTGACCCCATCTCCGACAGAAGTTTTTGACTGGATCATTTTGCCCGAACGAGGTGCCAAGAAGCAACCATGCAAGGAGCAAAACGGATGGGAATGTCCGCGGAAAGGTTCTTGGAGTGTACATGGTAGTGTGGTACTGATAGAACACAAATGCTGATTTGTACAATTCTTTCCACAGAAGCTGAAGGATCGCCTTCTCGGCCTTTCTTCATCCACTGGAGACGAGTGATATAAGTAGCAGGCCACAATCGTCCCGCCGCTCAATGAACTCGATCCCAAAAGGGAAATCAGTGCGGCTGGAGTACTCCTGATCGAGAACGTAGATGTGGCGATGGCTGAAAACAAATGCATAACAACCAGGGAAGGATATTGCCAATAGTTCAAGTTGAGATGCATTAGCGTGGTGATTCATCTGCAGACAAGGCTCTGTCGAGGCCGAGCCTCAATCATGATGGTGATCATTTGTCTCCTCCTACTGGCGACAAATGACCTTCAACTACAGTAGACTGGCAATCCATGGCGGGCTGAATGCAAATCCGAGATCCAGGCCCGCCAACTGCAGTGGTACCCAACAGGCGGGATGCTACGTTCTGGAACGGTGAGGCTCCACTGCAAAGGCTGGATCATACCAGATTCCAGTTTGCTACCTGAAGGTGGCTTCAAGCTGAACAACCATTACCCTGCCAGTCGTCACAGAGCCTCGAAAAAAATGAGCGCTTCAAATCTCTTTATCACCAATGGGCAATTCCAGGTTGCAGTAAAACTGTGTTTGTAGCTGGTTAGAGTTATCTGTCAAAAAGATCAGGCACCAAGCGACCGATCCTTGGCGAAAGGAAAAGCAGCTCCTCGCCATTTCGCTGGATCCAGGATTGTATGCGGCTTATGCAGGGTGATACTTTGGTCAGTGTTATTCCGTGGGCGCCACGAAAGCCACATGAGCTATTGCTGCAGTAAGCAATTAGCTTTATCACGCACTCAGGTGTTGAGGGTGTGAATACCTCTACGGAGCGGTCTACGGTATCTGGTAAAAAGAACGAATCAGGCTGCCAAGAAATATAGGTCCGTATAATGAGTTCTCTAGTTAGATCTTGTACGACTCCTTTACAGTGCTTGCGGCGAGGAATGACTTTTCTATAATAAAAAAAAAAAAAAAGGTCATTTCCTACGTCTGAAAGTATATGTGAAAAAGGATTGCTTCCTAGAGTTTATACACTGGATCTCCATATTAACGGGTTTCCTACTTACTAGTTACTAAAATGCAAAATTAGAAAGATAAGATCCTAGATTTTTTTCTAGACTCTAATCCTTCTTTTTTAGTCCTCTCGCTATAGACTGATGAGTTCTTCTTCATCCGTAGCGAGCCCCGGAGATCGAAACTCAACCGAGCTGCGGAACGCCGGCACACGGAGATGCAGTTGACACTGAAATAGAGCAAATTAACTATTATATCAATCCTGGAAGCTCGCCGATTTACATCGCCATGCAGTTATCAAGTAAGCTTCCTACCGCTAAGTCGCTTTTAAGCTTTTATTTTTCACAGACCTTCTGCCAGAATTCCGGCTGTCTGTCAATCAGTTTAAAGAAGCTTATGCACCCATTACTATCAAGCAAAAGATTAGGGGAAATAACCAAGTTAATGTCTATAATTCAATCAGAGTGTCTTGCAGAATGCTATGCTGGATAGTCAAAGCTGGCGCTCAGATCAATAGAATTCTACAGTTAGTCGAGTTCTAGGTATAGGGTATTGCGGCCCACTGGCTTCCATCGCCTCAGCGCGGAACTCCGATTTATGGACTTTTCCAGACTTACCCATGTAAGAGCCTTCCAGGCATTCAGCTCCTAGCCTTCAGATTCCGCCTAAAGGTATTATTCGTGACTCCGAGATTTGCCAGCCTATTTTGACTACTTTAGCTTAAAGTAGATTCACTACCTATTCCTTTCCGCTGTCGGCTCCACATCATATGAACCCGGGCTACGGAGCTCCGCGTGCGCGATACCGTAAAACAGAGTCTAGCTTGGACCGGGGTCATATTCAGTTCTAATAAATATGTATCTCCAGATATATACTGTCAAGCACTGCCTTACCGAAATAATTTCATATGAAGCATCCGTTTGGACTTGTACAGAAAGCTGCCTGATATGCCTCGATCTTAAAGGCCCGGGCGGAAAGACCTGGTCCATCGCGTATGGGGGTGACGGCGGGTATTGCCCTTCTGGGCTGTTAGTCTTTTTGCCATTGGTTGTTCTACAAAAGGTTAAAAGAGGACGCTAAAACATGAGAAAACCAGAAGGATATTTACGGCCACTGACTTATGGCGGGGTCAAGGTTAGGGGATCGCGATCACAAATCGCGCGCTAAGATACGCTGCCACGCTCTGACCCTGGCCAACACGGGTTCTGTATTCATAATCCTGCTGCATAACTTTAGCTGTACTACTGTGCAATGCTGCATATCTTCACTATGAACGGCAGAGACCGCTACTCCGTAGATTCAGATTCACCCCGCTTCGCTCACTATTCTAGATCGTACTAGACCAGAACTTGGCCCTCTGTGCCCTGGCTGCTCCTCTGACGAATTCAATTGCTCCTCTACTTTAGTTGTTCCTGCAATATCGTTACTGGAAATGCTCTGAGATATGCCAGAAATGAGGGCAGATACAGAAAATTAAACGTTTCTCCCCACGACTTTGACCATTAATATATCTTGAGTATTCCGTGTCTTGAGGGGGGAATTCCTTGGACTGATGGGATGGGCATCTGGCAGAGTCATCCGGGTCTTTCCGCTGTATCTGCGCTGCTCCTGTGACAAAATTTATCCCTCCCACAACAAGGTCCCCCGGCCTCACCACTACTGAGTTGCCCTATACTTATTTTGCTTCCGCGATGAGTTGAAAGCTAGGGCGTAGGGCATAAATTTAGTGGGTGTCCCCCGTATCTGCACTGCTGCTCCGGCAAAAATTGATGCTCCTGCAATAACGCCTCTTCTGTGGGTGAGCTTCACTTTGATTGCTCTTACGACTAATTTATTGCTCCAGCGAAGAACCACTCCCTTAAGTTAATGTGTTCAAGAGATTTAATACATATTAATAATACAGTTATGGACTATATGAACAAGCATTTATCCTTTTCTCTCCTATACTGTCACTTAAACAGAAGTTCACATCTGCATAACATTCGTGCAAGTCATCTGATTATAAATACACATATTTTCTCAATGCAGAGTTACCCTGGCCCCTTTTCGTCTAATTAACATTTTCCCTGCCGTGAGTGCTCTTGAGAAACCAGACATTCCGCTTGCCAGGTCATTAACAGCCCTTACCTGCAGGTCTGGGTTCGGAATAAGGAATAACTTCTTCCGACCCTCCATCAGCAACTTCAGCCTCGCTTTCCTCAAGACGCAGCTGAAAAACAAGTCTGACAGTCTTTCAACCCCTCATACCCATCCAAAGTTGTCTTCACAATGGACCTCACGCAATCCTCACAAGCAATTACACCCTCGAAACCTAAAGAAGGGGATCAGATATTGCAAAATGCCATCAATTCATTCAGGACCGTCCTTACACCCGAGCAGCTTGCCGAGTTTGAGTGCATTCAATCTGTGCCCGACACAGACGCGGTTCTCGTATTCACGGCTGAATTAGACCTTCAACGACAAAACCAGAAAGGCAAAAGCATCGCCAGCCGTCTATATCCCGTCCTTCAAGCAGTGCACAATTTTACCTCTATTATAGATACCTTCGTTTCCTTAAACCCTACTATTGCGGCTCTTGTTTGGGGAAGTGTGAAAATGATGATGATGGTAAGTGTCTGACTTATGAGTTATATTTCTGTCACGATTAATCATTACAAGATCATGCTTAATGCTGCGCCTTATTATAAAGCCTTTGTTGAGTTATGTATGGAGCTTGGCAGGCTTTGCCCTAGGTTCGAGCAATATCAGGCTTTGTTCCCCGCGTCAGAACGCCTACAGAATGCCTTATGCAGTTTCAACGCCGCAATCATCCAGTGCTGTCGGCGCGTCATCGCAATGCCCCAAAGGTCGACTGGGTGGACTTCGCCGCTCAATCCACTCAATCTGTCGTTCTGGCAGACCTTCCAGCAGGTCTTCGAGACTGATTTACAAAAGCTCCGCGATCATAGTAAGAATGTTAATAAGGAGGTTAGACTTGCAGCAGATCGGTCCTAGCATCAGAACAACGAGCTCCAAAGGATGGAAAATGAACAAGCCGACCGGTCTAGGCGGTCGCTGAGTCGGTTCATGTCCCGCACGCGCGACGATTTCGACACAATGCACAGGTTGCAGATTCTGAGAAGTGAGCAGTTAGAGAGTAAGTGTCAATTTTTAGAAGAAGAATCCACCTAACATATAAAAGGAGAACATAATCAGAGGATTCTAGATCATTTATCTTCTTATGATTACATAAAACCTCTGAAACAGGCCCGTCAAAAACGATACCCTAAATCGGCAGAATGGATCTTTGGCACAGACGAGTTCAAACGCTGGGTTAATGGGACTACGCCAGGATTTCTCTGGTGCACTGGGAAAAGTGAGTAATGCCTCTTCCTGTGCAAATACCTAGTTCGTCTAACAGTTAGCAGTGGGTTCGGGAAAGTCAATCATCTGGTACGTATATAACCGCAAAATTGAGTTGCTACTGACAAATGTAGTGCGAGTGTAATCGACTACCTTTTAACTTAACGACCCAGCGCTCAGAGCCATGTAACCTTCTTTTTCTCTCGATTTGACGACTCTAAGTTAATGAAAGCCGAAACAATCTTACGAGCTCTAGCTAGGCAGTTGGTGACCATCTAGGATGTTTCAGGTGATACTAAGCAGGCTTTAGAGGCCATATAAAATGCGTCTGAAGATATCTTATCAGAACTTTCTCAGCTCTTGACGCGTTTACTATCAAAAAAGGGCCCACTGTCATGGGTTATACTGGACGGTATCGATAAGTGTAAAAGAGAAGAGCGAGAAATACTGATTAAGGCGTTAAGATCAATATTAAACGATAGCGCTAACGCGAGGCTGTTCATCACTAGCCGAGATCACGCGACTTCTATCTTTAAGGAAGCTTCCGTCAATCTAGAGCAAGTTTCAATGAATTGCTCTCTTGCCCAAGATGGCATGGCACAATTCGTTGATCAGGCTGTGCAAAAGTGTCTTGATTCAGAAGAATTACTGGTTAGCGATCAGACACTTATAAACGAGATCAAGAACACTCTTGTAAAGCACGCGGATGGTATGTATGCTGCCTAGATCTTGCGGTGACGGGCAAAAGCTAATTTTCTCATAGGATTCTCTGGGCAACTCTTATCCTTAGACATATCTGCGTCTAGCCAAACAATGAGAAGATCCGCGAAGAAATTGCTTTGAGAAACCTACCCAGAAACCTGACGGAGATCTTCGACCGGATTCTGGATCGTATAGTCTCTGACGAGAAGGAAAACATCGTTTAAGCACTTCTTCCGTGGATAGTAGCGGCCAAGCAGCCTCTAACGCTCTCCCAACTCGAGGAAGGCTGTCTGATCAGTCTACTTCAAGAGTACACTATCCGCGATCGATATGTGAATGGAATTCATCTTATTGACAATTGGTTCCAAGGTCTCATTAAGATTGACTATAAGATAAGGACAGTTCATTTTATCCATGCATGTGTTCAACAATTCTTTCTCACTGCATCAGATAAACCTGCCTTTTTAAAGTTCCATGTTCGCATCTAAGATGCTGACCGCCACATTGGGGAAATTTGCGTCACGTACTTGAACTTCAATGACTTCAAGATAACCTTGGCCTAAGCTCGGCCACCTCTGCCGACAATGGCCCCTGATGAGATCTGCCAGATGGCCCTCAGCAATGAGTGGAGTTGGCCTAGCTTCCTCAGACTTTCTCAGAAGATTCGCGCTTAGAAGCGACGGGCTGCTGATATTGATGCAACTATTGCTTTATGTACAAGAGCGCCTAATGCCACAGTTCAGCAAACCATAATCCTGAATCACCCATTTCTTCCATATGCTTCGGCCCATTGGCTCTTACACTCGGTTAACTTCGACCAGGAGTATTGCAAAACATGGACTTTCTAGAAGAATATGCTTATGTGTAGGCATGAACTAGCTGCATCGCCAGTGTCTGAAGAATATCACCGGACTGTCGATGAAGCCCTTGTTCTTTGGGCTGCTCGTAACAAGCACTCCGCACTTTTGCATATTGTCGCTATGTCAATAGATCTGATTGGAAAATATTACCCGGTCCTATTCGATTATGTGCTGGAAGAAGGTGATGTCGATCTTCTGAATATCATGTTGAGTCTCAAAACATGGGGCTCAATGCTTGATTCGCTATGCTGTAGAGCAGCGCATAACGGTCATCTCGAAGTCCTCAAGACGCTATATGAAGCAGGCGCGGACATCAATAAACTGGGGTTTGTGGATGTTAAATTTTGGCTTTTGTCTCTGCCTCTTAGAGAAGCTATTGCGAAAGGCCACATTGAAGTTATGGCGTATCTTTTACAGAAGGGGGCAGACCCTAACTCGGACCCCGATTTCCATTCAAGTCCGCTAAGCGAAGCGGTAGTATTGGGTGGCTTGAAAGGTCTCCAGGCTTGCAAGTTGCTTATCGACGCTGGGGCTGATGTATTAAGTACTGACGCCCTGCTGAAGTCTTGTGCTTGTGGCGACATTGAAATCATAAAACTACTCCTTAGCGCGGGTGCTGACGCCAACGCCTCACACCCCGCACCACCATCGAGGCTCCCATCTGTAGGCAACAAGATCAACTGTCGATTAGTCTCACGATGCGCTAACATCAACAGTGCTATGAACAGAATGGCTATACCTTTGTGTACGAGACAAACACGGCCTTACTGGAGGCTTTCTCCGTCCCGAAGCCAGATGTTGATATCGTTGAACTTCTAATTATGGCTGGGGCGAATATAAATGTACAAAGCTCACAGGACTGTGGCTACAGACTTATGCGAGAAGCGATCAAAAGTCATGATTTCAATTTGGTAAAAGTGCTAATACGGGAAGGTGCAGCTCCCAGTGGGAGGCCTGGTCTTTATACTGTCGATACTCCCTTGGCACTAGCAGCTGTTGAAGGCTTGTTTGAAATTATGCACTATTTACTGGATAGTGGTGCTCGAGTTCTTTATTACCCTGGCATAGATGCAATGATACCGTCTCATTTGAAGTATGGGAAGAACTATGTGGGGATTTTAGTTGCACTAAAAAGGCAGACCAATAATAGATAAGTTTGCTGAATTCTATCTGTCTGAAATGACATAACCTAAGTTATTGAAAGACATTTCTAATCGTTTCATATACCAAGCTATCGGCTGACCTTTGCATAACTCGGGACCTCAGAGTAAATAATGTGGTCTAGATGACTGCGATCTTTGTTGAGTATATAAAGGCTCGTGTCACAGATAACCAACCGGAACTCGTTTGCTACACAGATGCCATGGAAATATCACAAGCGCGGGCTAATAATAGATCCAGAATTCAAGGCTAGGCTCATACCTGGGTCTGCAAATCAGCATTCGGCAGATGAAATCTGAGATAGAGGAGGATTGCCTTGAGTTAACGTTACTGTCTTACTGGATAATACGCAATACTTAAGCCACGGCCATTTTGTCCTGACAGCACAACTCACAGCTCTCACTCATTTCAAGCCTTTCTAGAATCGTGCCCTGTGAGTAGAGTATACTCACACCGACGCCACTTCATGTCTGTGGTGATTAGGCGCTTGCTGTGACGGCAATACGCTATCCTGGGTTTTACAGCGAACGAGAACAAGCTCATACTCTATGCAGGGTAACGACTGTGGCTACTACAGCCCTCGCCTATGCGAAAACATCAAGTCGCTTCGTCCAGGTGCAATACAAGCCAGGGCGTCAGATAGCCTAAAGTTTACTGAGTCGATCGTCAGATGTTCATACCACAGCTTAAAAACCATTTTAGTGGGCGAGAAGCTGATTGACGACAATTCGACCAAGAGATATCAGATACTGGGAACAAAATGCCATATAGTGATTCGAGACTGTAAGAATGCAGTGGCTTCTATAAATGATCGGAAATGATACGTGTCTTTATTAGCTTTTGGTCCTATCCTGTGATACTTGTTGGCCCTAGAACGATCTGAGTCGACTGAAATCGACATGACTAGCGCGATCTGCATCTCAGGATCTTCCAACAATGGCCCCTCTTCAGAGAGTCCAAAACCAGCATTCGTCTCACCTGTCCCTTCATTGCCAAGTTCGACCCCAAAATCGCATTAAAGGGGCAAATAGCGCCTAGGATAGTTAAGACTTGAGTACCGAACAGATCAATTCTGTTCCTCAGAGTTCAGAATATGGAACTGAGATAAGGCGTGTTCTCGGGAGATTCATCCTCAGTCTAACATGTAGCCACAAGCTGATATCGTCTAAACAACAGTTTCAAGAGCGGACTGCCTTCGGATTCTGTAGTTTTGTGCTGAGCGAGCGTTGTGGCATTCTGCGCCATACTGTGGCGTTCCGAACGTTAGGCTCCGGTTATTAGAATTGCGAGCTCTGAGCCCAGATGTTCACAGTTATCGGGGTAGCTTTTGAATAGAACCATATATAACATAGTATTTACTCATCTTGCACTTATGTTTCCACCTGAATCTTAAGTTCATAGGTGGAAATCAACAACCAACTTTAGCCTAGTGATGTCCGGAACCGACGGCTTTCCCGCGCCCTGGTATTACGAGCCTGGCATTCCAGGCAAGCTATGCCAGAGAGCTTTAAACAGTGCTGCTGACTTCCATCATGCACTAAGAAGAATTGAAAATTCACGTTAGGTACACCGGCCGTCGGGGTTCCGGGTACTAGACCCAAGTTTCAAAACTCGTCCTGAAGGTGAGAGGTAGAAACATCTATTGGTGGGGGTCTTATCATGTCCTCATCGATTACTTGTATGTAAGTCCCAAGGACCAAAGATTACTGGTAACCCGCGATTACGGCATCCCAGGCCTTGGTATTATAAACCTAGTATTTCAGGCAATTAGATTAACAGTTCTGAATACAGTGTTACTACTGCCTTAAATTGCGTATTAGTAAGGCCAAAGCCCCTATAATACAGTAATGAAATAGATCTACAATAAGCAGAAATATAATGTTTTCATAGTATCTAGGTATATAGTGCCTAATTTACCTTTGTAACGCTACAAGTTCATGCTGTGGTTTGGGAAATCTAAGCCCTGGTGTCCGCGTGGACTTGAGATCGATAATTGAGGATGGCAATTGAGGGACATTTCCTTGAAATCCATGCAGGACTCTTAAGCTACTTCTGCTGGAAAGAAGACGACCATAGTGCGCAACAGCGTCGATGATCGTCTAACCATGGTGCACCTCTGTCAACCTTTTCCTGGATACGCATATGGAAACATTGTACTAGCGGGGGTACTGAGCTCGTCCAATCAACAGCCACGCTCGTGGATGACATCAACCCCGCTCTCAGGCCTCACTAGGCACCATCGTTCCAGTTACATAGCGCAGTGCTGTTCCCTTTCGACATGGAAGCCTCCATTCGAGATACCGGAATCTCTGTCGTTTATGAACCTGAGGACAGCCCTCCAGTTGTAGAGTACGTTCACCCGTTCCCATGTTGCTTCCGGTGCTTTGTGTTAACTAGTCAGCATCCTGTTCGTGCATGGCCTTGGCGGTCATCCTCGGAAAACATGGACTTGTTCCAAACGGGCCACCGGAACACCAGAGTTGTTAACAACATCTGAGTCCTCAAGGAAGAAATCTTGGAGGAGCAGCCTCGATCGTGCTCTGGACCATATCCGTGGAACACCTCTGAGCACGGCAGGAGAACTTAGGCCGGAGGCATTGCATGACAACGCTAACCCCGCCTCGGTCTTTTGGCCTGTCGACCTTCTCGCTAAGGACTTCCCGGACTCACGCATCCTTGTGTTTGGATATGATAGCAAGATAACTAAATACTCGTCTGGCGCAGTCAGTGAGAATAGCGTCTTTTCACATGCCAAAGACCTTCTTTTTGCACTTGCCCCAGAGAGGCCACTTCATCGTCCTCTGATATGTGTAGCTCACAGCTTGGGCGGCATCATTTTTAAGGAGGTATGTAAATTGATGGGACTTAGTTTCAAGTAATAACACATCCTGCAGATGCTATCGAGGTCTTCATCATCCACACGATGTGAGCATCAAAACATCCTCGAGTCGGTCGAGGCAGTCATTTTCCTTGGAACACCACATCGCGGTAGTCTAGACATTGCCGCAAAAGGGGAAGTAGCTCGATCGCTGCTCAGTGCATTGGGAGTAGCCACGACTCCAGTCATCCTAGACTCTCTCGGTCTAAAGAACACAGATCTAGAGAGAGCACAGGAGGAGTTTTCCCGACTATGGTTTGCGAGCAACTTTCGGGTCAAGACTTTCCAAGAAGGGCTTATCCTTCCTAAATTGGGAAGGAAGGTTGTTCCTGAATATTCATCTCTCCTTGGAAATTATCTCGAACACGCTGAGACGCTGCAGGCTGATCATCTGGAGATGTGTCGGTACTCAGGGAAAGACGACCCAAACTATCGCAAAGTCGCTGGTGAGATCCGCTCTACCTACCTTTCGATTACAACTACAAAGAAGCAAGAGTCACTTGGACACTGGGTAAAGAAGAACCGCAGCCCAGCACCAAGTATTGGCGTGTCACAACTTTCGGGGCATGACTTACATGATCAGGCCGGTAAAGCATGGCTCCAGTCATTGTGGTTTCCAGCCATCAATAGACGATTCGAGTCTTTGGGCAGCCCAGCTGAGCAGACATGCCATTGGCTTTTTGATGATGCAAACTTCCAGGATTGGCTAAACAGCCGAAATCAGGGGAAACATCAAGGACTCATTTGGATAAAAGGTAAACCAGGCTCAGGAAAGTCAATACTTATGGGAGAAGCATTCCGTCGAGTAAACCGAAGACAAGAAAAAGCCTCTGCCCCGTTTCAAACAGCGGCTTTCTTCTTCAGCGGCAAAGGCGATGAACTTGAGCACTCGGTTGTCGGTCTTTTTCGGTCCTTGATCTATCAGCTTTGCTCCAAATATCCCCTGTTCTATCAACTTTTTCACAAGATCTGGGATGCAAAGCTCAAGACTGGATGCTTCATGGCAACAGAAGCTGTTGCTTGGCAAGAAGCCGAACTCCAGGCAGCCTTTGAAAAGATGATGCTCCAGATAACAAGTAGCAAATTATTGCTCTTTGTCGATGCTCTGGACGAGTGTGACTCAAGTAGTGTACGACATCTAGCCTACTTCTGGCGAAAGGTCACAAAGTCAGCCTACGCTTCGGGAATTGATCTAAAAGTATGTCTATCAAGTCGCCATTCCCCCTCTGTCACTGTGAGTGACTGCCCAGAAATCATCATGGAACATCACAACAGTCACGATATCTCGACATATCTAAAGCAGAGAATCGAAATTGGAATTGGTGTACAAAACGCACAATGGCGAATTTTGGAAGACAAGATTAGAGAAATGTCAGATGGTATGTTTCTTTGGGTAGTACTGGTGGTTGACGACCTACTTCGAAGCTGGGACGAAGGCAGGAGTCTGGAATACTTGACTAAACGTGTTGAAAACACACCGCAAGCTCTCGGAGCTCTTTTCTCCGAGATGTTCTCCCATTTCACACCTGAAGGGAAGAATGTCGCTGTTAAACTATTCCAATGGGCGACCTTGTCCACAAAACCACTTCGTCTTCACGAGTGGCATCACATTATGGGGTTTATTAGGCAACCCTCGCTAACGTCGCTTTCTGAATGGCGATTATCAGATTACTTTACAGAAAGCGATGAGCAGCTGATCAAACAGATCAATACACTTTCTCTTGGACTGGTCGAGGTGACAGGAGCGGTTGAGGTCCCGCTGCATGACTCAGGCTCTGATGTATCATCAGTGGGTGTAGACGCAGGATCCTTGACACTCGAATATGGTGGCACTAGGATCGTACAGGTGATCCACGAGTCAGTGCGGGACTTCTTCTTGAGAGGCAATGGATTCTCGGCGCTAGACCCGAGTTTATCGACCCACCCTATTGGCAGTGGACACTTGTCGATCATGGATACTTGTCTTGACTATATAAACATTGGTGAGCTCGATGCTTTAGTATGGGCACGACAGCTTGCTTCCTTTAAAGGAAAAGACAAAAATGAAGAAAAGGGCCCAATATCATTAAGCGAGTCAAATAGTGACTGCTCCATGTCTCTTTACTCTCTTGGATCTGAGAAACATGCCCCACGAGGCACAACCACTCTACCTCTACGTCGCAAGAGGACACCAGAGGATGATATAGGACCAGGGAAAATCAGCTCAGACTCTCCCGAGCCATATACGTTCACGGCTATACATCGATGGCTGGAAGAGAGCAGCGTTTCAACTGCTGGGTCGGATTTACTGATCAAAGGGCCGCGGGCTCCATTGTCAGATGTTTCTGACACATTTCACTCCCAAATTCTAGAGGACCATCCTGCGCTGCTCTCGTATGCTACATTCGCAATGTTTGACCACGTCCGCTTAGCGCAGTCTGACGGGGCTGACACATCTCCAATTCTCGATCGTCTTCACGACGAAACAACATGGGCTCGTTGGAAGTCTTTGAGGGAGGATGTACCAGAGGGATTAGAACTGCTTGATTTCTTGGAAGATCTAGGTCTTGTCTCATGGACCAGCGCTTTTCACGATCGATTCAGTCGTGGTCAAAAGAGGCGGCGGGGCCCTCTTACAAAAGAGAGCCTAACATCATCAATTAATACTCAAAGATCTATTCTTCGTCCGAGTCTTCAACTTTCGAGGGACGAGGCACCATCTGGTACTCGTCCAGTGCCGCTTTCGATACCCCAAGTTGATGCTCAAGACCACCCTCCTCCGCTGCCCCCACCAAGATGGCCAGGTGAAAACCCCCAAAGTCAAAATCGCGTGCCTAGAAGACAAGGCAGTGTCGCCAGCTTTGGTTCTGCCAGCAGCCACGATGGTAACGATCGACTTTCACTAAGACGCGAGTCTCCGAGACCGGTTAATTCCAAAAACTTTGGAGGGACAAAGGTTACAGGCTTCTTCCTGTGTGAATGCTGCCCCAAGAAGCCGCAAAGGTTTGATACACTAGAAGCACTCACGTAAGTCTCTTAGTGATATAGTTTTTGCCTTTACTAATAGTTTTCATAAAGTGCACGAGTCTGAGAAGCAATATGAGTGTTCATTCTGCGGTGATAGATTTAAGTCACAAGCCGAAGGCGAGAGGCATCAGAACTCGCTCCATATAAGACGTCAATCTTGGTCCTGTTCGAACCTACCAGGATACGATAGCGTCTTTCAGGAATCTAGTCAGCGACCCGAGAAATGTGACGCATACGGATATTGCGGCGATGACTTTGCACGTTCTGGTATGGATGCTGGGAACAGAGCCTACGCTACAGAGCAAGACTGGGACGAACGCATAAGGCATTTGCAGGAAATCCACAAGTTTAGAGAGTGTAACAGTTCGAAGAAGTTTTTTAGACAGGACCACTTTCGGCAGCATTTGAAACATAGTCATGCTGGTACTCGCGGGAAGTGGATGGATGTATTATTGGAGATATGCTGTAAAAAGGAAAAGGATTAGATAAGTAGTGGAGGCTATGTCTCGTGGCCACCCCTCTAGCCACAGTGCACTACAAGTCGCTATGCATAATGCCCTGCCTTGAATACAGGATATTAGTTGCTGTAAACGGTTTTAGAAATTCAACAGCACCCAGCGGTCGTCAAACTTGTCGAGATTCTTCTTGATAATCAGAATGGCTTCTCTAGATCAACCGAGGTAGAAGCCAAGGGAAGGGCAGGAGGCCTTAATAGCTTCTGCGCCCAGAAGATTCATATTAGTATGGTTATACGTTTCAAAATAAAGTGCTTTATCTTTACTCTCCATGGTTCAACATAGCATCACTGACTGTGGAGTATTATGTTTTTCGTAATTTGACAAATTACAACAATCTGGCCCTCGCTGGTTAGCACCAACGGCGTTGGCGAAATGGGGCGGGTCGGATCAACACTGACCCGATGAGCTTCGGCTGTTCGCCAGGGTCAACGGGATTGGCGAGACTGCTCTCAGACGTCCGTTCACACCAACACAAGCTTTCTCTCTTCGTGAAGAGCAAAGTCGCGACCAAGAACTTTAGAGCATACAGTTATCCTGACTCGTCACCAGAGGCAATAAAGGCAGCTGCAATCCGGAACACGGCGGTAATTTTCAGGGGAGGCGCTACCAACGACCAGTCTACATCTCGACTGGCATATTCCCGATTCCCCCACGGGGAAATTTAAGGGAATGAGGAGTATACACTCTCGTTATTGCTCACACGACCTTGGCCACCGGAACCATAGGATACTCTTCGAGTCGACAAGTGAAACCCGATGGTGCAGCCGGAACGCGTCATCGGTCTGTCTGCCGCAAGCGTCCGACTTGATGATGTATGTTTTGGGTACTTCGCTGGCCAGCAATGAAATGTGGCCTATTGTCGGTCCGACGATCCTTGCTAGCCCCTGTCGCGGCTAGATGTTTATAGGTATAGGGATTTCATGGCCGGCTCAATCGGCCGATGACATGCAGGTTTGTTTATTCGCAAGGTTTAACAACGTTCCTTGTCAATAAATGCAGTTCTTAATTATTAACACGGGGATACCGAGGGTTATATATTACTTGTAATATCACAAGATGAAACAACTTGCTCAAAGCCCTGTTCCAAAATCTAGAACTTCAATCAACTATTGCGTCATAATATCCTGATTCATCATGTTTGAAATTGCCAGGATTATGGCTTGGCTTTCCATAATCGCTTGTCAAAATCGCTCGCGTGATACATTCAGACACGTGTCAGTGTCTGATCATCCGGAATGAGCCGAACAATACAGGGTAGTTTAACATTTCGTCCTGGTTCGATACTGAATTTGCTATAATATCTGGAAAGGGCTAAGGCGCGACCCCAGGAATACAGAAGGGACTGTATAATTTTATGCAATATACCAATTATGATAAAATTATTGTTAGATGCTCAAACTAACAGCGATGCTACGATTCTGTCTAGTATCTTCTTGAGTGGCTGAAACACTGGTATTGCCATAAGCGACAAACATATTCCTAACGCAGAAGTGTAACAAGTCAAGTCTGTGTCCTCGTAATGTGGTTGCATGGCTCGGCCGAAATACTCTCCGTGCGGGCAAAGCCTCACTCGCTAAGGAGCGCCTTTGCAAAATCTAACAGCTGCAGATTGAGGGCAAAATTCCGACTAAACTGAATAGAGTTAGCAACTAATGCACTGCTTAAACATTTTCAGCTCCAGTAGTGCAGCATGTGACCTTCTTGTCAAGGAATAGCGGATTGCTACTGTAATTTCAACAGCTAACTATAGTCTCTATTGATTGCTGTAAGTAAGGCTTAGATATAGCTTAGGTAATAAGAATGAATTTAACTTTATGTCTTGCCGTGATATGAAAAACTGTATCATAGGAAGTTTGTTTTATGGAGTTGTTTTTTCGAATTGAACCTTGCTAGGTACCTTGTGGCTTTGCTTCAATTGTGTTGGGTAGCTGGTATACTGCCCGGACTGACTTTAATAAGAGTGTTATTTTGAGTTGATAGCTGATGGCTTACATTACACGCCTCACACACACGTGGCTTTATTTCAATCTATATTCTTGCCTTCTTAGAAAAACAGTACCTTACAAAACAGAATTTCCTTATTGCTGTAACTATACAGAGGTAGGTTTTAAGAGTCTTTGCCGAAAGTAACTTAAGCCACAATTACTCATCCTATTAGGTATATATATAAAATAAGAAAAGTATAGAGGAATTACTTTTATAAAGTATCTAAAGGAATATAATAATAAACCTTACTGGCTGTAGCTACTGTAATTTTATTATAATTAGTAGTTATTATGTTACTTAATATTACTCTAGTATCTTATTAATAATAGGTCTACAAGCTACAGTTATCTTATATAAAGACTTTTAAAACCTACCTCTGTATTTAGTAAAAAGAAACCTAAAGGGTCACGTTCTCATGACGATCTCCTATAACAGAGAAGACATTCTATATAATGACATATTAGGAAGCTGTTAAACAAAGTTTTGTAAATCATCTCCAACGTGTTACAGAATTACTAGTCTCAAACGCGCTGTGACTATAACTACTGACTGATACCTGCGCTCGGATCTTACCTTCACCGGGCCCAATATGCTTAGCGCTATAACCAGAGTAAAAATGTGTAGTGAGGTATCGTTATGCCATAAACAGTAAATATTTTTATTTATTATCCTCAATAAGTACAGCAACATAGCCCACTAAACTTTTATTTCTTTATATCTAGCCAATCGCTTTAATGTTATCAACAATGTCCTATTACAACTTTCAGAATGACTCTTGGCCTAAAAGTCCACAAACATTTAGCAGCTTGTCTTGCCAATTCCCAGGATTGGAGGATGATCAAGTTATGAGAAGTGTCTTTGAGTCCTTGGACAGCTTTATTTTTAACCTTCCGCCTCTCACCGTATGTGACGCCATGAGGGAGGATTCAGAGATATTTCCAGTACGGAAGCCATCATGGGACTCTTTGTCATCATCTTCATATTCTTCTATCGCCAACGGATCGTCTGACATCGATACAAAGGCAGAACTACATATTTGTACTCTATCCTATCTTACGCTTGTCAGCCGTCAGCAACTGGAACCTATGTTATCGGATGACATCACAGGCACCGTTGTGAATGACTGCCAGAGTCTCCAGCACCGAGTTTACAACTGGCTGTCAACTCTGCCTGACATACCATGGCTGGACATGACGTATGTGTGTGTAAGTTGCAACCACATTAATCTCCACGAAATGGTATCTAATTGCTCTTCAGCCAACCTACGAGGATCCAGTCATGACAGAAGATTTCGAGGAGAATGAATTGGCAAGCACGGAAGTAAATAACTTTCCCTATCACCTAGACTCCTTGCACGATTCCAACCAAGCCGAAGTTTTAGAGATGGAGGAATATAGCGGTGTCATGGAAAGAGAACTGAAAGCTTACGAAGACGAATCCAATTCTTTACTGGACGTTAGTGAAATTCGAGGTGCATACCACGAAGCCCTGTTACAGATCAACTTAGCATCAACTCCCAACGAAAGGCTAACCGGGCCTTTTCGGCCATCGATCCGGCGTCATTATCCATAGGGTCTGGAGGAAGTAGGTCGTTGAAGATTAGCCTAAGAGTGTAACGGTCACACCTAACCAATACGCCACGGGGCAAAGGATTGGGCTATACCTGCTATTGTAGCAAGTAGCTGTGATATCTACATGATTTCAGATTGTCCCCCAGTCGTCATACTCGATCCGTTCCACTGTTAGGATCTCTTGAGGTGTATTCTGATGATCCTGGATGAACCAGTCCATCTTGTCCACTTGAACGCGTTGTCCGACTGCGTCGTAGGAATTCTTTTGCATGACCCGGAACATACTCACCGCCGTTGAAGCGTCATGCTGAGCAGCGTCTTGCTTTCCCTTGCGGACGACTCTTTCCATACCGTCGGTAATAAACCTGGTTTGAGTGCCTTTTGCATCCGTCTTGGTGACTCCATATATGACACCCTCTTCGTCTACAAGATACTTGCTCATCTGGCTTGCTTCGTATGCCGTCGCCGGCGCGATTGTCTCTTTAACAAGACTACCCAAGCTGTCATATCGAACCACTGTTTCAGTCCCTTACTGGTCTTTTTTGTGAAGAACTCTGCCGGTGTAAAGGCAGGTAGAGATTTCAACATTAACAATGTGACCGTCAAAGCTGGTACTTGTAACAGTTTCTTTGCAAGTTGTGCCGTCATGATATTCACGTATCTTGTGCTTTGTCATTTCGTGCCGCCCACCCAACCAAGAAATTTGCGCCTTAATAGAACCATGATCTCTAGACTCGATATCGTTGACGTGGCTATATTCTGCACGTGAAAGCATCCCACTGCTTCCTGACAGACAACAACCAAGTATTTGTCTCCGTTTGTATCTTGGGCCGTTTGCAACTGTGTGTAGCGAAATTCCTTGTTCCTTGTCAAACCATCTCCTGCTGGTCTGCGTGATATCCGTTTCAGATAGCGCCTGAAGCCGTTGGGTTCAGCTGGGCATAACCCGCTCTCACCGTCCTCAGGGTAATATTCTCGAATCGTCTTGGCCCCATCCTTCTTCATGGTCTCGGTCGGGTTACCCCTTAAGCCAAACGAGTAGAGTGTCTTCTATGTCCTCGACGCGCCCTCAATTGCAGAGTCTGCATAGGTTATCTCTACTGCTTTCGGGAGCTAAACTTGACGATCCTCAGCCGAACTGTAACCACATAAACCCGTCAGCGGCAGCGGTTGATAGTTGTCACTTACCAGTTGGCCGCTTGATCATCTGCCGGTCTTGCTACTCTGCGAAACGTCCGCATGTGTCCGCGTTAGCAGGCGGGCTATGGTGATACCTTTGACCTGCCTGCCTGCCCTAGCCTACTTATGTACTATACCTGGGGACGCAGTCATGGCCCGGTTTTGCGCAGCAAATACTCTGTGGATCACGATGATCATAACTAGTTATAGGCGGTTTTGCCGTCGCATGGTCGAGGTGCTACAGGTGAAGCTAATGGGTAAACAAGAAATTCAGTTCCAAAACAGTCAACCTTTCCGAACATTCCCGCTTCTGGTGAGTCGACTATCCTTTTTGGGTGATGTGGAAAGGCTCATTAGACCTTGCTTCTACATCATCTCGCAAGGAGTACATAATGCAGGTTGATGCCAGAAAAGAGGCGTGATATTTCCTTCTTTCTATAGTACCTTATGAGTTCCTTGACTACACTACAATCAAATCGATCTACAGTTCCCTCTGGCGATCTTTCAGTTCTCTAGCTCAATCTCAATATGTCTCCTGAGAAGTCAGCGCTATCTCCGTCAACACTGTGTCACCAGATCATCAAAATATCAGCCTCTTCGCCAATGGCCGCCATCAAACCCCCGTCAACGTTTACATCTCCGCAAAGAAAAAGGGCAGCACTGAGAGATACCACCTATCACCGAAAGAGCTTATGTCGGTCCAACTTATCGACTATGTTACAGATAAGGAGTTGATCGGAGACTGGACTTATTCTACTATCAGGAATGAATTCAGCCATAGTATCTCTTCAGTACCCCTTGCCAATTCTGCGGTAAGCCTCAAGACTACGCAAAATGCCGTTTCCGATAACAGGAGAGACAATGTGAATTTTTGGATCCCAACAACAGAGAGCACAAACAAGGAAATCGCAGCTTCTATTACGACCCCAGAGGGAATAAAGTCTAGTACCGACGAGTCTCCCAATGGCTCCAGCGTCATGGGGACAATTAAGGGCCCCATAACATACACAACAGACGACATTGTCTCGCAGCAGCATGTAGTTCACAAGGGCTACTACAAACTGGATTGGATGGATATCTTGGGCAACTGACAGGTGACTTGGCCAGAATATTGGCAAACCAACCACTATGTCTCATTCAAGAACCAGCTATCACTCTGCAAAGCCGACATTTCCGGCTTGGTGGAGCATGAAAACGCTCGATTGGCTAACTCGTTCGGGTACTGGGCCCGCGACGAATGTAACTTGCCTATCTACTATATCTGGGAGTGCGGGCCCGAGACGACCAAAGGGGTCGGTGTCTACGACCGTGGGCCAATTTATAAAGATGGCGTACCAGTCGGCAGGATTGCACACGTGGAGAAAGATATACAAGTAAACCAGAGGGCAGGCGCACTTTGCATGACTGTTATGTATTACGCCTGCGAGGGTAGGATCTGGTATCGGAATTGGTATGCTAGGGCCCCTGTGAATTTGTTATTTATAATGTATTCGGTAACAGCAGCGAGTTCAGTGTCGAGTTTGCACTTGATAGGATTACTGTAAATAGTTAGGCTAGCTAGTCAGAAAGTACTTATACCTAGAGGATCTAAAGGAAGTGTATGAGAAGACCATTATTTTGGAGGAGGAAGAGGGGAACTATGCCGCGAGATTGAACTTTTGTTATTAGTTAAGCTTTCTCTGTGTGTGAACGAGATTTACTTCACTTCTTGTGTCTTCACGGGCCTGGTTTTTGATATCCGCGGTTTGTAGTCCGGACCTCATCATGCAACACTGTCGTTGAGCTGGTGATTTGATGCCGATAGTTGCTAGCTAGGCGTGCCATATCTGTTCGGTGGCTCGGACAATTGCACTGCACTTGAAGAAAGTTTCGATATCCGCTGTCAGCTTGTTACTATATCTAAGCATTCCATTAACTTAAAGAATAGTAGCTTCGAATACATAAATGAAGAAATTAAAAAATCCTTTATAAATAAGAGACTATATCAAGCAGTAAATTCAGCTTTTACAGGAAATATTATAAAGAGATATAATAGAACGAAGATTGAGGCTCAGCAGGTTCATCGGAAAGAAATTCCTTCTTAAAGTGAAATTGTTGGAAAGAAAATCTTGTGTAGTTCATCTTGTCCCCTCTTTTCAGAAGAGGGGAAGTTCTACCCCTTAACTTGCCGATGACTAGCCGAGGTATTACCTAGGTATAAGCGATCATTCCATTGTTCAATTCAACACAAATTAACTAATTATTTTATTGCGTATGATTGGCTCTTGTCTACGCGTAACAGATCCAGCATGGGTGGCACGGATCACCGTGACATAAAACGGGCACGGTTTCGCGATTTGGTAAACATGACTTAAATAGTAACGGGGCCCGTTACGAGTTTTGGCTTCTAGACTGTTGATTGGCTTAAAACGCGTGACGGGCCCCGTAGGGTTAGATTATTTCTACACGTCGAGAAAAATGTAACCCAACAATAGCTCAACTCTGCTCTGATATGTTTATACCCCTTTACCCCGCGCTTTCAGCCTTCCAATATGACAAAACAAAGATCACGACAAGGTTGTGTAGAGTGCAGAAAGAGAAGACAAAAATGTGACGAGGCGAAGCCGAGCTGCGGTCAATGTATCTTGAACAATCGGACTTGCAAGTATGAGTTGAGGCTTACTTGGAGACAAGTCTACGACAGGCGGAATGGTATGTGGATAGGCTGGCATATTTGAGAGACTCATGCTTACTGACGTTATCAAGCAGGGTCAAAGGACTCGATATCCTACGATGGCACGCTGGATTATAGTGCAGAGAAAGATAACTCTGTATCATTGATACCGCAGTGTCTTACTGGTTTGGTACTCCCGAGGCAATATAAGAAGCTGCTGTACCATTTTGCTGAAGGGGTTCTGGCATCATTATCAATTCATTCAACCATCCATAACGAGTTTCGTTGTGGTCTTATGCCAATGATAGTCAATTCTCCTCATCTCCTCACCGCCAGCCTCGCATTATCAACAGCAAGCCTCGAGTCAAGAAATATAAAATATATCGAGGGAATGAGCACATCTCGAATCATGGAGTATCTGCAGTCCTCGGGCCTGCCATTACTCAGATCAGCCTTAGCACAGGGACAACAAAGCGAGGGACAACAAAGCGAGGGACAACAAAGCGAGGGACAACAAAGTGAGGGACAACAAAGCGAGGTTCTCATTGCCACATGTTTGATATGGTGTCTCGCAGAAGTCTTCTCTGGGCTACAAGGAATGTCCCGATGGCCTATTCACTTACAGGGTATCAAAGCCCTGCTGCACCGTCACCAAGACTATGATCGATCGGGCGATACAGAGTTGAGGTCTGCGATGAAGCACCTGTTCATGATTTGTCGCAGCTTAGCTGCTCTGCCATATATACCGAACATAAAATCAGCAACGGTCAACAGCAAAATTATGACCAACGCAACATACAGTTCTCAGATAGATGGCTGGCTGGGCCACTCTGAAGAATTACTAGACATATTACAGCAAATCAATGCATCCACGCCGAGGCCAGAGCACATTTCTGCTGATGCAGATACTCTGCTTGGTAAGCTTAATGCTATAATCAGAAGAGATGTCAAATCGCGGCCAACGGTATCAATTCCGTCTCTTTCGTCACGGTCTGTTCGCGACTTTATTCTCTGCAACCAAGTCTTCCAACAAGCCGCATTAATTCAGTTATACCGGAAATTCTACAGCTATCCATCTTCATCCAAGCCAATACAGGTGGCTGTTCAGACAATTAACGTAATGATGGGTAATATGACGCAGGGTGAGCCCTGTAATATTTGGGTTGCAATGTCTATGCCTTTATTCACTATTGGCTGTGAAGCCTATAAGGAGGAGCAGAAGGCTGTTGTTCTTGAGAAACTCCGTGCACTTAGGATTAGTATCAGCTCTTCACATATCAAGGTAATTGAGCAAGCGCTCAAGGATATATGGAAGATCAGGGAGGAGTTTAATGACTTTGATGGGAATTTATGTGCTAGTCACTTACTTGGTGGGTTCCCAGCGTACTCTTTGAATGAAGCACAGCTAACCTATGAAATTAACAGAAAAACTGTCTTATAATGTTCCCTTATTCTGAAATGTCATGAATACCCCTCAAAAGACTGGATTCAGTTTTGTCCAAAACCCTCACAACAATCTGGCGACGGTCTCTGGCAGTGTCCGTTGACCATTCTACTGCACGCAGTCGTGGTCGTAATTCGACGAAATACAACAAATCTGGCCTGCGCACGTAACTGGATCGTCCGTGCATATATTATGTCTATATGTTTCATTAATTACTGAAATACTGATCTATATTTGTATAATATCTTAAGCTCTTCCGGACAGACAGAACACAACCCAAAGATAAGATGCTCAGATTTCCTCTCTCAGCCCTGTCCTTGAAAGATTTAACATCTCAAATTTTGCTCCCGGGTTAATCTTGTTCTAGCACCGAAAATGGGGCTGTATACTCGATGTATATTAAGCTCGCTACTTACATATAAATCGGGCTCAACGATTAATGTTGTGTCTCAATTTAATATTATCAAGAGATAAGATGGGAGACATTGCTACCCGTTTACTGATAGTCCAAGACGCCTGAATCATAACCGCATGGTATCAATCTTTTTTCAGGTCCCGTAGATACGTGTGTCTCTGGATGGGTTTGTGCTTTCTCACGCGACTGAGATAGTATGAGTCACGCCGGGCCTTTCGTTCTCCATGCCATTGGCGTTGGCGTCGTTCAGGACTCGGCTTGATTCTGAGGCCTTTAATCTGTATGTCTCGGCACTTTTTGTGCATTTTATAGTATCGGTCTCGGATTTTTTCCCGTCGCGTTTCGCCCCAGCTGCGTTGGGTCAATGGGTGCATAGATATTGTTCTTGAATAACGCCAAACATGACACTGCTTATCCGACATCCTCAATTCTTGGAAGCAAAGAAACAGGACTATGGGATTTTTGATAATGTTCTGAATGAACTTTGTATTAACTCTGTCTGCTTTAGCTAAGCCAGTACTGACTTTTACTGTGCAGTCCCGGACAAATTAACGTAACAGGACGACATATTATATCATATAAAACATATCCTGGGAGTAGTAGGGGCATATATAAAGTTACTAGATGGAAAAATGCCTATGACTCTAAAAGTCATTAACGATATCTAAAGGCGATGACTACGCGATACTTGGGATAAGTTGGTAATTATCGCTAATTGTTATGAATATAATATCTGAACGGATCCTCAGTATATGAAAGAACTAAAGAGCCTTAGTATGTTGATACTAGCGATATGTATCCTTAATGGAGAGATTCTTGTAAATAAGTCCTGATAGGATTGTTCCTTAATGCTTGAAAAGACTATATCCCAGTTCTTGGAAGAATAAGCATTTAGAAAGTTTTGTGCCCCTAGGAGCTAGCGTGATCTCACTTTTAATAAAGGATGTCGGTTTGTTGACGTTTAAATCATACTAATTGGCATTAAGACAAAAGGTTATCTTTGGAAACTGGATATAATTATCGATACCTTAAGCTTTTGCCTTCTACTGCCTGAGGTGAAGAAAGGGCCTTGTTCTGTTGCCGAGAACGAACAACGGCGGCTTGCTTACCTTACTGCTGAACTGCGGCGCTTGTATGAGATAACACTTGCTATGCATATTGAAGGTTTTTGAACTATGATTACACTAGGCCGGATGAAAATTCTAAGAATAAGAAGTTTTCTGTGTGGTATATGCGTATTATGGCGGAATAGCTGGCTGAGGCGATTGAGAAAGGCAAGCTACTCTGATTAGGGCGAATTTGGAACCCGAGAAGCAAAAGCCCATGCTCTGCTATATTTATCTGGGACTCTAACGGTACTGAAAATATCGGCATCAAAGGTAAACCGTACAGGCGCAATAATTACAGCAAGAGAGGCAGAAGAACAGAGTTTGCTTTCACCGCCTCGAGGCCTCTGCAGCGCGGTTTCCAAGAGCGTGGTACCAATGATCTAGATCACCACGTGTCACTCCAAGTCCAGCGGTTATTGTTGCGGGATAAGTCTCCTGATGATCATCCTCAACTTTTCATCAAGGGCTGGCTTCCGGGATTATGTTTCTTCTATGATTTCCTAAGGAGAGATGTAGTTTTCCCGTGGCCCTCCTCTTTCCATACAGTCGGTCATTAATTCGTTTCCATGTGTATTTAGCTTCGTTGCCAGCTGCAGACGGCGCAAAAACAAATAAAACGTTGCGGGGCAATAATATTATCGCGGAAGGACAAGGAACAATCTATTTAGTGGGATGGCAAGCACGATGGGCGCATCAGACACTTCACCGGATTCTGACAGTCTGGAACTCTTGCACATCTACTGTCAACATCTAATACCAAGCTCCATCCTATTACGGCAGGTAACTAGCAATTACTCTTTTTTCCAAGAGATATATGCCCTATTTCAGAGAGTTTGAACAGGAATTAATTTAAATGCCTACTCTTCTATTCTTAATCGCCTTATCCTCGTGATTGTCGTATCCTGTCCACCTCTTAAGTGCTTGTTCATCTGCGGTTTGTTCCCATATCCTCTATACTATAGTAGCTTATTTATCTCGTTTCGATCGACTGTCTTCGCCCGCGTTATACATGCCGTGTGAACGCATACTTTATTTAACATACTCTGTTCACACTATCTATAATCTTTAGCAGAGGTTTGCTTTATAGACAGGAATATTTTACATGTTAAAAGGTATATTATTTAATAGCATAAAGGGGTCTAAGTTAGTATAGGCTAGAGTATTATAATAGAATAAATGCTAGCAGCTTATATATATTTACAGGAATTTCTTAGATCCTCAAGGTAGTCCTAGTACGAACCTCGGATAGATAGAGATAATGTAGGTAGTTAAACTTGATATACAGAGCTGTGATATTTATACTTCTTAGAATTGGAAAGCAAGCGAGGCTGGGTGGGTTTTGCTCACAGCATCAGGCCTTAAAAAGATAGAACCTCCTATCAGATGTCTCAGTAGCGAGATAAGACATTATAAGTTCAATGAGGTGTACTCTATAGGGTGGAGTAAATTATTTTCTTTATTTATTTATCAATCAAACGCCGCGTATCAAATGGTGACTTGCGGTCATTCTCTAATAACATTCAACTTGCTAACCTAGTATACATGTTGCACTCTGAACATTGGAGCAGACATTGTGAGATCCGTTTTCTTGGAACCTAGATAACTTATGATGAGGACTTTTCAACTGCGTTATCCGGCAAATCATCAAGATCATACAATTGAGTGCGAGCATGACCGCTGCCACTTTCTCTTAACCATGTATAGATTCTTAATTGCATGGCTTAAAAGTCATACACGGAAAACCCCGCGGAGTTCCTCAGGATATCGGATTAGATCTTCTATCAAAAATCGCTTCTATTGTCGATGATCTGGAGTGCTATGACGCACTTTCGTTTTGTGCTGAGAGATGGCTGTTGATGTTCAGAGGGTTCCATGCGCTGCCTGAACGAATGGATAAGAGACTGGCACAATATATTCTCGTTTCTTTTGTGTTCGTGGATAAAGGCATCTTTCAAAACTGTATACAAAGAGCTGCTCGGTATACCTGCGAGGGTATGCCTACATTTGATCTACCAATCCGGGCAGATATTCCAGGTATGTCGCCTTTTTGTGTCTGATAGTTTATGCTTACAAAGATAGGGCGCATTGAAAAAGCCAGGACAGAGGCCCTGCAGTCCCTAGTTGATGGATTATATAAAGTTCATGATGACCTTCTTCAGCGAAAGCTGGGATGCAGTGAAGGTTGCAGAGCTTTTCTCCTAGGATCTTTGCTACAAGTCATGACAGCAACCTGCCTGTACCCACGGCCCGAATCTCCCTTTTACTCGCTTAGACTCGACTCTATTATCAATTCTCTGCGCGACATGCAACCATCGATGTATTACAGTTCGGTAACAGGGAATAGCGCAGGAAAGCATTCGGGTACATGGCTACTACATGAGCAGTCAACATCTTCATCAACTACGCCCCCAACAACCGGTGGACTTTTCGGTACAAGGACAGTACCTCAGCCTATCTCTACCCCCGCAGCTTCTTCTGGGGGGCTCTTTGGTAGAAGCACAGTATCTCAGCCTACCTCTACCCCCGCACCTCCCTTTGGAGGGCTTTTCGGTACAAGCACAGTAGCTCAGCCTACGTTAACTCCTGCAGCTCCTTCTGGGGGACTTTTTGGGACAAGGACTGTGCCTCAAACAAGCGAGCCGTCTAGTTCAGCTCCTGCTAAGAACGAAGAAGCGCCCAAGAAGCTTGTTCAGCACAGCTGTTCTCTGAAGAGTTTCATCGATCCTTTGTTGGTTGTAACAGAGAGTAAGATCCAAGAGTTAAAACTGGATGACTTTCCCCAACCATGGTTAATAGACAGCTGAATGTCGTCTTCCGTTGACTGCTTATCAAGAGAATGAATCGAATGTGCAAGCATGTTAGGTCTTTACGATAAGATTGTAGAAAAGAAGGGCCTTATAAACTAACATAACTTTATTGCTGTCATGAGGGTTGCAACTGCTGCTTTTATTAGAATTATAGGAAATTTAGCTCAAGATAATACCTAACTTCTGAAGTTTATAGGCAGTACATAGGTAGTTTATAACAGGATTCTAGTTTAGTTTACTAATAGGTTTTACTTGCTATCCTTCTAGCAGATTCTTATCCTCCTTGAGAGTAAACTTATAATAAAGACTTAGACATATCCATGCTCATGTATAAAGAACTTCTATAGACTGCTGTTTCGAGCCTTAGTTGCGAACTCGTTGGCATCGACGAATATAATGTTGAGATCTTTGTGTTTAAGAAGGAAGCCTAAAGCAAAGACGCCGAGGTCATGGAGATTGTCTCTAGGCTTATTTTTTAGAGTCTTTGGCAATAGCTTGGTAATTTTTAAGAAGTATAAACAGTTAGCGAGCCCTGTATAGGTCTTTGCGTTTATTGCCTGATTATGTCACTCTAAGTCTAAATTTCAGTTTACGCTTAGCACGAGGTATGGAAGCGGATGATAATGCTTAAGAGATGATAAATTATCTTAATATTTACCTATATCCCTTTACCCTTAGTAGGTATTTTCAGCTGGAAGTACAGTAATTAAATTAGACCTAGAGTATACTTTTTGCATTAAGAGTGCTCTATGAAGGTAGTGAGTTAACTCATTATATAAGGGATAATCTATTAAATATAAATAAAACTACTAGGCAGTGATATGATCTTTAGATACTAAGACAGGTATTTTACATATATAAGTTATAAAGTGTAAAATAATATTTCTATAATAGAATATTTAGATTATATACTAGATTATTGTAACTTTCTTAAATGATCTAGCTTTGTTTGAGAAGAGAACAGGCGATCCATTTGCGTTATCTTCAATAACCTCAAAGCGGCCACACCTTCGAAAACGCATCAGATATCCTGCAATCTTTACTAGAACTAACCCCATGCTGAATGGTGATGCATGGGATCTGGACAAATCAAGCAAAAGTACTGGCTGTAGTGGCATTTCAACATCCAGATCAACATTAAAGAGCTGTACTTCCTCGGCTGATCCTTCGACTGCATAATTCTCAATCCAGTCAGCTTCCCGAATGAAACCCTCCATTGTGAGCCATGGTGGTTGGCCATCAATCTTCTGGAATCTGATTGTCGGATTAGTATCGCCCAGTCGGCGAAGCTGTGAGCCGATATCATAGATAACTCCGCCAGGTAATGTCGCCCAAGACCACGATGGTCCAAGTTGTCCATCCTTTGCAGAAGCTTGGAGTTCCTCGAACTCTTGAGTACTCAGAGGCTCGTCTTTCTTCCACAAAAGTTGACGGCTGGCGTCAGTTTTCCATATCCCGTAAACGCACTGATCTCTTGTCCAGCCCATGCGAGGTGCTAAAAGTGACATAGCTTCATAAAACGCCGGGACCCTATCTTCCAGACGGGAGTAGTCACGCTTTGAATATTCCCCAACGATTTCCATCCAACTCCAAACCCTGTGATCCTTCTCCATTAAAGTCTCGGAGGGGTATCGAGATGGGGAAAATGCTATTCTAAGGTTATCCTCCAGACCACCTATCATTTCCCGGTAATCGCCACCATCGACAACATTCTCCTCTTCCTGGCATGTCCACTTGATCTGTCGAGAGCCAAAGCTGATGACTCGTGATGACACGAGATGTTCCTGAAATGTCCAAATTCGCTTACGCACAGGGTCATTGTCTGTGGAACAGTCCAGGTCCATTTCTGACAAGAGCAGGGATCCTTGAGTCTGGTGGTCATCGATTTTCCAATCGTAAGGCAACTCAAAGATCGAGCCGTAACACCGATCAACTATTCTGGGTTGTAGAAATTCCTCGTCACAGTCCAAAGCACTTGCAGCTGAAATTAGAACGTCTGCCTGCTTGTAAAACTCTGCAATTGAGTTAAATTGATGGTTTTTATCGTCCTCGTCATCTTGAACGATGCAGAAAGCAATCAGCCAAAGGTATCGAAAACCGATGTGTCGCGTGACTTCGATGAGGTCCTGAAAGCTCTTAGGTAGGCCTGCGAGTTCGATTCCAGAAGACATTCTATAGCCTATGTTCCCCTTGGTCGTTTTAGCTCGCTGTATAGCTTCCTCTTTCAAGCCGCTGCCCCATACATAACTGGCAATAGCAAAGGATACTCTGGCAACGTCACTTGCTTCCAACAACCTGATGATAAGACAAACTTGGTGCATTTCTAGCATTCAGGCGTTGATTCTATTGCAGAATAGGCCATTTGTCCGTCACTAACTTTCCATGCCGTGCTGCTGATCAGCAAGGTTGGCGGCCGCAGACATCAAGAAGCAAGGATGTCCCTTCCAGTCGCATTTCACATCTGGGTCCCTGCCTTCCCAGAAATCAGTCCTGCTCCTCAGGACGCCTCAATGCAATGCAGTGATAGAGCGCGGCTTCATTCACGCTAGACTTCTCACTACTTCAATGAGCTAGAACAGTAACCAGTAGGGAAGATAGACAACTGAGTCCTTCACAGCTTGAACAACACAAGGTGAAGAAGGAGTTTTTCACGCATCAGAGCCATAGGCGGAAATATTCTCGCCTAAATACACTACTCCAGACTAGTGTTGAGAGATGGTGCAGAGGGCAGCCATTTGAGTTTCAACACTAGTCCAAGTCGCTGCTCATGGGACGTCTATCCAAATGGTCCTCGCTGATCTATATTGCAGGCGCCAATAGTTTGTGCCAGCGAGATTAAAGAAAGTTGAGTAGATAGAAACCAGATTCCAGCAACAATCTATGGGCCTCTATCATATGCCGCTGTTCTTATTAGCACATATCTGGTGGGACGCCCTGCGATAGTGTGTCGTTTCGGCCCTCTCTTTCAAGTTCCCCTCTGCTCCAGCATCAATCAGTGTCGACCTATATCACTTTCTAACAGGCATCCCTTAGATAAACTGTGAGGTAAACTATAACCGAATCAAACGCCCACTTCTTTTGCTATGGCTTCATGTCAATGAATCAGTCCCTCCTGGCAGCTTGCATCTCTCTCGGCGTATAATTAGATATCCCAGTGTTCAGATATATCCCAGCGATGGTAGGGTCTTTCGCGACATCACCTACCAGAAGCCAACTGGCCACCTCCAACCTGAGTTTGTTGATAGCGGACTGTACAGACTCCCCTGTTTCCAACTAACCGAAGCTTAGTAGCTATACCTCCTGAACGGTGTCGGCGAGAGCCATACCGTAAGCCAAAGGGGCTAGCGATCGGCGATCGATGATCCGTTTCCTGATAGACCACCAAGCAGCTACGGGACAGCCAAATTAGCCGCATTCTCTACCAAATTTATCCAAGTGATGTGAGGAAATCTCGTAGCCTCATGTCTCAGCCAATGCGATATGCGTCAATCCCTCTCTGTCTTTTCTTATATAAATCCTCAAGTATTGAAAGTCTATCTACATATTTATCTATGATTATAACAGAGCCGTGAAGGACGCTCAGCCAGTCTGCGTAATAACCCCCCTATAAGCGCTTTCGATAAGACGCTATCCTGTTCCAGAAGCTCATGAAATCTTTTAATCTCCCATAGGTTCTCGACCACGCAAGCACTGAAGTCTATAACCATATTCTTCAGTCGATCCGGCACTAGTTCTTCAGAAGTAAATCGCACTAGCTCTTCCATGTTATTATAATCCCCGCCCTTTTTGTATAAATCTATCAACCGATCATAGAGTTTTCCGCAAGAGATTTCTGTAAGTCGTTTAACTCCGTAGCGGTCGGCCAGCATGAAGACTTTGGCATGGTGCACTAAGTGGTTTGCCTGGTCTTTGAGTGAAATGTCGATATCAACAGCCTCACGAGGGGCTCCCCAAGAACAGAGAAATTCATCCCATAGTCTCGACTTTTGATCACTTCCCTTTTTTCCCTGGTCTGTTTCTGCATCTGCTACTGGTAGCTCTGCTGTTGTTTGTACCTCTTCTTCTACGAAGGGGTCCCATGCTGCTGCTGCTTCTGCTTCTATCTCTTCTTCTGCTGTAGGTTCCTCTTCTATAGGTTTATCGGCAGTATTCGATATTTGGTCGCCCTGGCTGGGATCATTCTGAGTGGTAGGAAGTGGTTCTGGAGTGTCGTAGTCTCCTGTATAGACAAACTGCCAGAAGCTGTTGAAGACTATCTCATCTACATCGTCCCATTTGACAGCACATTCTCGCGACTCTTGGAATTTTCCATTTACCATGGCATCGAGAGCTGGCGACTGGTGCGCGACAAGAGCTGAGTGGATGGTGTATTCTGTTTGAAGAGAGCCGATTAGAAATCTGAAAGGTTGTGACGTCGCGACACTAGCGATGCTGGTCAGCTTTATGTTGGTTTTTCTGCTGTTTGTTGGTCAGTATACTTACGCCTTCTTTGATATGCGCTCCATTCTGGCGATGATAGTTACAGGGAAGTATAATCAAAAAGGGCGCAATTTATAGATTGATTGTATTTTCTCCGAAGGAGGATTGGGGAACTTTTCAGTTCGGAGTCGGTCACTTGATGTGAGTTCCCCTCAGTTGTGTTCAAACACTTGTCAGTTGTTTATTGGTTCACTCTGTATCCAGTCATCTTCCTGCATGCAGTGGTGATAAGAAACCCTCGGATTTTGTAACTTGAGTACGACCAGGCCGCATTAACGTCGATCTCTTCAGTATCTTCTTTAACAAAGTGGGAGCCTTGATTTCGAAAAACGGACCAACACTGGGGTAATCTTGACTTTGATAGGGGTCAACTTGGATTTCTGATTGATACTTGGTTACGCGGTCGATCGAAACGACACTTGACAGCAGGACATCAAGTTCTGCTTCTGGCTTTCCAGTCTCTATCGCAACAAATGTGACGACCAGCCTGAAGTCCCTATGAGCCAAATATCAAGAAGCTTTGGGCAATCCCTGAAAAAATATCGTCGACACATTTGACGTTGCTAGCTTGTCGCTGGGTAGAGAGAAAAGCACTTTCATCCACCAAGGCATAGAATATGATCCTACTCGGACGAGAAGAAGATGTTTACATATGGACAGGCTTGATGCAGACGTCGGTGTCGTCTGCCATGCCACTCAACCTTAGGTTACGAGATGGCGCTAAGATAAAGGATGTTAAGATGAGTTTAGTGGGTATGATGAGCCCTAGATTTTCAGATATCGTCTCCCCCGGCCACAGCCTCAATACAGACGACATCAGTGCTCACGAGGAGTTTGTGTAACCACAAGACTTACCCCCTCGTCTACTTTACACAGAAATCAATTATTAGTGTGTTCTTTTCATCATATTTCAGACTGCTATCCTTAAATGACGCTTGAGTCAAGTAATCGTTAGTAACGCCCAGTCATGAGCTGGAATCACACCTTCACATCAGACAGATATGTTGACCTCTGAAAGCTGACTAAACTGACTATTTGCCCACGATGAACGAACAGTCATCAGGCACGTCACGGGCGATTTCTCGCTCAACGGTTCTTCCATCGACGAGACTTCATCCAAGTTACGTATTTTGAGGCCACAATCGCTCTCTACGGCGGGATTGCGACGTCCATTCGCGTATAAAGAAACAGCATCGCCTGGCCCTTCACAAACCCTATTCAAGTACACTGGCAGATAACCCATCAGCTCTTTAAGGAAGAGACTCAGTGGTCCCCGCGAGTCAACGAATTCAAGTTCGATGCATAAAGATTGACGTATTGGGGCGGGGTAGTCCTTGAAAAAAGCCAATCAGGCCTCGATCCTTAAGTAATCTATGCGGTTCTCAAGTCTCTAGTAGTCCCTCTCTTGTAGGTTCTGGAGAGTAGTAATAACGTGCTTACTTGGTGCTCTTGGCTTCGTGGGGACTAGCTTCTGGACGTGGCTTCAGACACGGTACTAAAAGAAAGGGACAGAGTTTCAAAGGATGGTGCTTTCTAGAAGCTTGTCTACGAGATACGATTACTCTCCCCTATTCCTCTCTCGCTTCTCGCCCTGAATGCATCATAATTTGCTGGGCTGTTGCGGACAGAGCAGGTTATAAGCGGATTCACGGTAGGAGCGTTACTGGTATACCTCATGCTGGCCAGACGCTGGGAGCAGATTCGCCTTATTATCATGTTCGTGGCCAGTAAGGACATTTTTCTCTCCTTGCAAGAAAGACTTTGCTGGTAAGCACCATCCTGAGCGAAGTAAGGATGCATAATCTGTTTCCCAGTCCTTGTTTTTGAGTGAGATTCATCACTAACAGTACATATTCCAGGTAATATTATTCAAGGGAAGCAGCCTTATGAAGGCATCATGGATAGATGAGACTCCATATAATACTCATCTTTATTCTTGGCATCAAAAAGTTTGGCTTTCCAGGTCGCTAAACGATATCCAAGTGTCACAAGCTTAAGCCCCAAAAAGCCAATTCTAGGTGGCGACAGCTCTGCACCAGGTCTTATGGGAGCACATCGCCCATGCCGCGACGAGGCGGGTTTAAAGTCATTTGTCTTCGAACTATACCGGAGTCCTGAAAGTGAGAATGCCTCACGAGATGAGGAAGAAATGTTCTAGCTAAGGTTGAGTGAAGTACCGATATCTGGGCTTCAGCAAAGGATTGAGGCTGCGACTGGGCGCTGAAGTTACAGCTACTTGATAGGGTATATCAGGTACTCCTACCTTCCCCAGCAGATTTGATTCCTTTCCTTCTTCCTCTCTCATCAGGATCTGAGAGGCTTTTCTAAGAAGAGCTGAGTTACAAGAAACATATTAAAGGAGCGTATCTGAGACCCCTTTTTACATAACTATTACTATTTTTATCTCTACTATAATTTACTATTATTTTCTCTTAACTTTCTTTAGGAAAATATAGTAATTATATATATAGTGTAAGAAAGGTAAAATGGCAGAGCGGCTACGATGCAGATATTTAGGGGTTAATGGTTATATTTTTAGGTAGACTTGTTCCGTTCTATTCTCTGTGTAAGTTAGAAACGGAGATGCCAAGCTCACCGTTCAACCTTGGGACAGGGCAACCTGTGCAAAGCGTAGATCGCGAGATGCCAGATGCTCCTGATCAAAGCGAGGATATCCACATGCCAGACGCTCCTGAGGACAGGAATATCGTTAGCTCTGAGGATGGCACCCAGCAATTTGGCCGTGGTAGGCCCTAAACATTCTCTGTGGATCAGAGCAATTTGTGCAATAGTAGATATGCTATGTCTCGCGGTGGGGTATTAATCCCTCGTGGTCAGGAAGACCTAACATCCGAAGTAAATAATAGAGGAGTTTATGTTATTCAATGGGTTCCACGAGGCTATCGTCTTGCTCCCCAGGAATTGCCTGCCAGTGCCGTACATGCCGCCGAGGAACATCAATGCTCTCCCTATTTAGATGGCGAAGATACGGCAATGGTTTATAATGTTGAACACCTTTATAAATGTGACTTTTGTAAGGCGCGCGAAGAATCCCTTCGTACAGCTGGTCAGAACAACGGGCATTGAAGCACGGTGTCCTTCCGAATACCAATATATTCTTTAGGTCTGCGCGGAGTGCAAGATATTATCGGACGTAAATACGGTCTAAGTAATGGAATTGTTTCAGACTGATGGAAATGGGATATTTATTTGAGCTATGATATGGAAGGGGATAAGGAATACATTGTGAACACTCGTTAGTATATAGGATCTAAATTGTTAGACTGAGAATGAATAAGTAAATGAAAGGAATTTATAATGCTAGAGTCTATTGTGATATTTTTGCGTGCCTGTTGTGATAATTGGAAGAACTAGGTCTCGTGGGGCGTCGTACAGATCGCAATGAGGATTATGCAGTAGCAAACAGCATAGCAATTAGCAGTGACTATTAACGCCATGTTTCTCCAGAATATCTGTCGTTCATCTCAATCTATAGCGGAATGTTCAATGTGAAAATCCTTCACAGAGTGAGGGGGGACATTTTCCCAGCGCAAGGTTGGGTGAAGTGCCAACGTCTGGGTCTCTGGGCGCTGAAGCTACAGTGGGTTATAGGCGAGGAGAGCTACTGAAATGCAAATAATAAGCGGAAGATAAGAAGCTTGGCGAATAGAAGAAATGCGCTGATAAGCTGATTCCTGACGTCCATTTCTCTGCCCTCTAGGCATGCAGTGTTTTATTGGGGTGCTTTTACAAGCAATGGTACTGGTATCTGTAGCAGACGTTCCAGATACTTGGGATTTTTCCAGTGTACTGGATTGATGTTTCCTTGCGCTGTTGGAAGCTTTACAACATCTAGATCTGAAAATTAAAAGTGAGACTTTTTTTTGGTGGTGAGCACAGCCAAGTTTTCCTGAAGATTTGTTTCCTGGACCCGAGGACCATCAATCAATTGTTCATCATCATCAAGTCTCTTTTCTTGAGATTGATTGAGTTTTGGTAGGCGAATGAGAGAGGACCAAGTTGCTCCACTTTCTGCGCTCTCTCCCATGGGACTGAAAGTGGGTACCAAAGCTGGTCAGGTCAAGCACCTCGAGATGCGTTACAAGCGTAATTATTTCATCAAGGTGAGTGCAGAATAGGCAGAGAAAAGACGTGCTCCAGCGGGAAGACGTAAAGTGTTATTGCATTGTATCTAAATCTAGGCTATGTCAAAGTCTCTGTAACTAATACAACATAGTCCTCCCCATAGCCAAGCGCCTCATCAAGGGCGTTGTTCCCAGTAGGGCGTCTCTGCCCAGCGACAGCATCGCGTCGCCGACACTGGAAGAACAGCCAGGAGACGTCTGCATCCTCATCAGGACGCGGTGATTGCCCCTATT
This sequence comes from Fusarium coicis, assembly GCA_013781345.1. Taxonomy (NCBI): domain Eukaryota; kingdom Fungi; phylum Ascomycota; class Sordariomycetes; order Hypocreales; family Nectriaceae; genus Fusarium; species Fusarium coicis. The sequence continues at coordinate 32,600 of JAAOAJ010000224.1, read as the reverse complement.
AACCAGTGACATTCTGGACGTAGTCTCTAAACAGCCAACGGCTCGAGTAGCCGAGACGAAAAGACCCGATGCTTGACGCGATGGCTCGACTGCAATGCAGGGGCGAGGCAGTCAGACGGTGTCAAAGCTTTGTATGTAGCTGTATCGCCTTTCTCGCTGATGTTGGTAGTCGGATGGACGGCGATGATAGCTTCGGGTGCAGTAAATGAACCCATCGGGGAGAAGTTGGCGTGCGTCGCGGTATCATCCTCGAAAATTGAACTTGGATCTCATACGCCCGATAATGTTCATCCAGCTGACAATTCCGCTCCTGCAGTTGGCGATTCCTGACCCCTCCCGAGCTTCAAGTAGTTGTCACCCTCGGGAGTAGGTTGTTGTGCGACGAGCGACTCGGGCGATGACGACGAGCCAGTTTGTCCTTGTGCATGCTCTCTTTCTGTGGGTGAAGGTGTCTGTGGAGGACTGTATGAAGCTTGCGGCTTGAATGATGGGCGAATTCGTCGCTTTGGTCGAGGGCTGGTTGTGTCGCTGGGTTTGGCGACCTTGCGGTGAGGCTGATCTTCCTCGTCCTCTGTCTGGCGCTTTCGCTTCTGGTACTTGGCCTGACACCCATCCGTATCTGCTTCAGTAGCATCGCTGGAGGGCTTGGTAGCATGGTCGTGTGATGGTGGAGGCGCAGACTTGGCACCGTTCGATTCGGCTGCCCTTGCTTTGCGTCTTTCCTCCCTCGCAAGCCTTCGCGCCTGTCGCTTAGCGTCAACAGCAACAATGTCTATTCCGGCTCTCGCATATATGCGAATCCTGACCTGGCGCATCGATTCCCGCATGATGTCGCAGCCTTCATCGTCGGTGTCGTTGTCGGAGCAGCTCAACTCGATCACAGGTTCTTCATCAAAACGCAGGGGCTGTAGGCACTTGGGTACTGGGTTGGGTTCGATAGCGCAGAGACGTCGATCAAGTTCCTCGAGGAAGTCGGGGTCAGGTGTGGCGAAGCACATGGGCAGAGTCGGCGTCGATGGAAATGTCACCAATTTGGCACCGAAGGTCGGGACTGGGTCGTCAAGAGGCTTGAGATGAGATGAGCGTGGTTCGAACCTTCGTTTGAGATGCTGGTGTACTTACCCCGTGATTCCTTTCATAGCTATCGGCCAGGCATTGTCGCCAGCCGCGTTTCCTTTGTCCTGGGAACATACGCGGCGCTGATGGATTGATGGTGTTGAGGTGAGGAGTAAATGGCCCGACGCCAAACTGACGCGTCGATGGCGGAAGAATAATAGCCCGATGATGACGGTCCATAACAGCACGTCATTGGCCATATCTTTCAACCACAGATATTTCACCTACCCTGCACTCCCCAGACAAATAATCATTTTACCCCGCTAGCAATTGTTTATTTCCTCCTCAAGCTCCTATGGACAACTCAGAATTATGGCTGTATCAGTCTCAAGTAGCCAGGAGACGGTCGAAGACCCTGCGTTACCAGGCTCCCCAGCTGAAGGTGCTACGATAATTCTTACACCGGAAAACGCTGAGGCACGGTTGGCGTTTAGTGAAGTTGTTGAGTGGCTGCAAGAACAAAGCGGGGATCCTGGTGCCCAAGCTGCACGACAACACACGCAAAAGTGCATGTGGATTTCCTCAAGGCAACAAAATGATCATGAAGTCGACCGGTTAGTTGCGGCGGCATCGGAAAACCTTTCCTCATCATCACCAATCTCATCGCCACGGGATCCAAAACCATCTTCCCGCTCAGATAAGCCAGAAGATAAGAGTCCAGAGCAGTTGATCTGGAAAGGCCACTACTTCATATCGCTCGATAAGCCCCCTCGAAATCCCTCAAGAGGATGGATAGTTGGGTCCATGAGAAATGGCCCTCATTTTAACGATATCGTCCTTTGTTTGCGTTCTGGTAACGAAAGGATGTATAAAGTCCGGCGCAACCAGGCTATTCTCCAAATTGATGAAACAAGCTTTATATATGTGCAGCCAATGACTGATAGATCTATCACCTTGGTAAACGGGGATAAGATCACCAGAAAAAGAGTTTTCAACCAGTCATCTGCTCGCCTGGCCTTCGGCTCTCTCTACTACCGCATCCAGTATGCTCGGGGGTCTTATGCAGACGACTACCCCAGCAGAGTCAAGCGTTATTTGGACGAGCACCTCCAGATTTCTAAAACTCTGCTAGAGCTATCGCTAACACCAACACCATCTGAAAACAGTCCCATTGTCATCGGACAGTGGACTGTTAGCGCAGGTACTGTAGGCAAAGGCGCATCCGGAATGGTCAGCATCGCGTCGAATGACCATGGCCAACGTGTTGCGTTGAAGAGAGTGCAGGTTGGAAGAGACAGAGAGCGCATACAGAAGGTTCAGACAAAACTGGAGACTCTCGCTGCATTGAGCCAGAGGAAGAATGAAAACCGTTTGCTGCGACTTATCGAAGTTATTACGGATGACGTGAAATCAACGAATAGGATAGCGGACGTCTGGTTCGTTCAAAAACCAGCTGCCCAGGAAGTACTTTCTTCTGCCCTCACAAGGGGGCTGTTCAAACAAGGTCAAGAGAGGTGAGATCAGCACTATAGTACGACTTTACCGCACGAGCTTATCAACCAGGATATCCATCGTCACAACCGTTCTGGTAGAAATCCTCGGCGCCACAAACTTCCTCCACAGGCATCGCTGGATACACGGAGATCTCAAACCCGTCAATATTGGCATCCGTACTTGGACCAGCGAGTGCATATCTCTAGTGCTGCTTGATCTCGATGATGCAGAAGAAAGCCCTTTTCCAGGTAGATATCACCCCGCTCGGCCTGGAACCGGCGGAACGGTCGGATGGCTAGCACCTGAGCGAGAGATGACGGGGTATAACGAGCTAGCTGATATCTGGAGTATCGGCGTCATGGCCATTGAGATGATTTCGGGGCGGCATCCGTGGCGACAGGTCAAGAATCCTTGGAGACCGGGCCCTGGAGCTAGTGAGTTGCAGAAAGAGTTTCACGACATGTATGGAGAAGCTGTTGATACTTTAAACAAGCTTCATGACGAGGGTACGACTTTACTTCTGTTCTGTGAGAGTGGTGCTGATTTTATTGCTAGCTTTGAAAGAGGCTGTTCTCGGCATGGTGCGGCATCCGTACGCTGAGACGACAGCACAGCGCGAATCAAGACTTACGGCGAAAGAGGCCCTGAGACTTCTGGGCCACACTGAAGATGATGAAAACGACAGCAAGCGACAAAAACGGCTATGAGAGAGATGAAGGCTTTCGTGCGCCGTGAACGGGATCCTAGAGACCGTACAACTGAGGAGGCTAGATCATAGAGAACGAGTACTTCCAAGTATGGAGCGCCCTGATGGCTGAGTCCAGAGATGTAGGCAATCTGCCAACCGGTACTTGGACATGTTGATAGTTATTGGATGACGAATCACACTGAATAATGAAAGAGACATCATACAGTGTGACTAGACTCCCTAGTTATAAGTAGATAGTTGGTTAGAAAAGAAACCTTGCTGAAGGGGAATGTAATGACGGACGGCGGATTGCAATCTCGGGACTTTTGTATAAGGACCGAATAGTCTCCAGTTCACTGCGTCAGAACTTTAATCAGCTCCTCTCACAGTTTGCTCGAGTGTCAGCTGATGCTGTTGGTCTGCAAACGAACATGGGATTTATCAGTCGCGAACCTTGACCGCCTCTGCGCGGCTTCATACATAATGTCGACAATTGTGAGGAGAGATTTCAAGACAACCTCTCTTCAGATAAACGCGAGTTGAACAATTGTGCGCGGTTGAAGTTTAAAACTCTTTATGGTGGTGGAGGCGGGAGCGTATACATATTTTCACTGGGCAATGGTGTACTCCGAGGGACTGATGCAGTAAAGAAATGTTATTTATGAGTTCATTCATCATTGCAGGCTATTTCGCAGGTTGAGACTGTAACTATACATTCACTTAGTATAGCGCGTCTCACAAAGACTACTAATAAGCCATCGTCCTCCCTCCAACCTAAAGGAGCAGATACAGACTCCATGCGAAATCTCAATACCATTAACTTGAACCACGAACGGTGCCCAAACGAAGCCCAGATCGCTACAACGCCGTACCTCGCAGTTAAGAAGCCGCTTCTCAGTTGTAGGATGATTCTGAGCTTCCTGCTGCAGGTGCTCAATGAGTTCCGGCCACATGAATGTCTCCGGTGCATGACAATCTTTCGATATCGTAGCCCCTGCACCAGGCAACAGCAGGGCACGACTCGCCTCCCAGTCTTGAGCTTTGGTGCTCGCGAGAAAGTCTTGCAATGGCGCGATGATCTCTGACACCGGGCCCGTCTCGACTGACGGCACCGGCTGCTCAGGTGATAAGTGCATCATATCAACCAGTGCTGAGATATGCCATGGGTTTCCGTCGCTCAGGTCGTCAGATTGACGGTGCAAGGTGCACAGGTGAACAGTGTGGATGAACTCGCCACGGCCATCCATGGAGGCAGACCAGCCCACGAACACAGCAGCTATGTTTTGAGAGACCCATACCTCCGCACTTGGTTCTGCCAATTGATGTTTGAAGCCGGACTCTTGTTGTTTGGCGAGCAATCCACCAACGCGCTCATACATATCATCAAAGCGTTCTGTCTTGAGACCACCCATCTCTGGTGGTAAAGGAACAGTGATTAGGCCATGCGGCAGAGCGAAACGTTGTCCTTCTTTGAATGGGGGTGGTGAGCTGAAATACTTGTGGAAGCCACGGACGGTATCCAACACTTGCGCCTGCTCAGCATTAAGATGTGATGAAGACGACATCTTAATAGTTGTTCGTAACTACTAGTATCGCAAGGAAGCTTCTTATCAGGCTTGGGCTGAGAGTCAGGTATCTTTATAGTATTTTGTCAATAAGTAAGCTGACAGGATTTGAAGGATTCTTACTGGCATCGGCGCAGTCAGCTTACTATTGTATCAAGCCTACTGCGGCACAACAGCTGCTTACGAAATATGTATATACCTTGATCGCTTGGTCTAAAGCTCGAGCCAATTAACCTAAAGAGACTAGAACACGGAGAACTGTAGATGGAGCTCTTCCAAGCATGGAGCAGCCCTGATGTTTGAGTTTAGAGGTGTACACATCGACTCGATCTGTGGCGTCAGTCAATTCGAACTTGGACATGTTAATGATCACCAGATGAATTATGATACTAAATAATCAGAATCGCCCGACTGGAGCTATCTCTACTGTAGAACCCATTTTTGACCGACCTTGTGTAAGTTAACGTGAGCCAGCTGCTGATGATTCTTCATCTGTCTCAATGAATCCAAATCAATGTCCCCATTTTCCATTCTAGCCTTGTCTACCGCACTAATGGCAAACAAGACTGGCACTGTCGAACCCTTCATGATTTCAACCTCTGCTTTCGCTGACTGAACAATAATGCAGATCAGAAGAGAGATAGAAAGGGCAACCTGCACACTTAGAAGTGCCAACCATTCCCACCGAACCTGGACGTATACCTCGGTATCTAACGAAACACCATCGACGTTGGACTGATCAGGAAGGAGTCTGTTCGAGTCGGTATTAGTATATAGCGCAACAAATAAAGAAGTAGTTGAACTCACGTGTTTGTGAGACTGTTAGCGATGTTCACCGCCATGCCCTCCACGGCCATCCACCAAGCTCTCTCTGCCTCCTGGATTTCAAGCGTGGAATTGCCCTTTGCAAGGTTTTGTAAAACCTCTTGGGTGGCTAGTGCTAAGATGCCACTACCTGATGTACCACGCATCGGTTCTCCTGCTAGAACGACAGTGTAGCCGCTTAGCGAATCGTTTAGCTGAGTTGCTATCGTTCTTGTAGATAGCCTTTCAATGGTCCATATGACGTTGTCTTTGCCTGGTATTTCCAAAGACATGTATCTACGATCCTCATCCCCTTGCGATGTGTGTAGCTTTGGGATCTGGGATGTTGACTTGTTCATCCGAAGGACATTGTCGACTAGCTCCGGATGGTAAGTGTCAATGCACCAATAGTAGGATACTTCAACTGCCCGAGGTATGCGATTAGATGCGTCCCAATAAATGGAGAAATAATCGAGAATTGATACATGTTGCAAATGCTGATGTACTAGAGTTGGCCCGCTCCCAAGGAAGAATGTTGGGGCGCCAGTGAATCTGGCATGACTTTTGCCCGGTTCTGTATGAACACCATTCGGTAGAGTGATATTAGGATTGCCATCGTGGAAATTGACATCCGCCTCGACTAGGTAGGTGGCATCTCGAGAAGACCTTAGATATAATGGGTAACAGTATTGGAGGGGTGAGAGATAACGTACTTGTAACTTTATATCCTATAGCAAGCGTGTGGAATTCTGGCCATCTGCAGTTGGCTGAGGCACACTTCGGTTCTCTGAAGGGGATCGTGTCGGTCACCAGATTATTTATTCCTCGTCTGACACCTCTTGCGATTGCTGCCTCGTTCACTATGCGTATTTGTCAGAGAACTACCAGCCAAATGTTGCAGCATGTTCGTTGCTAGAAGCTAGTGGTAAGAAGTGGATGACTTACTAATAGCATAATCCGGATCATCTTTCCCCCAGCTCTCCCCTAGCCTCCATGCTTCTGCACTTCCTTTGCTTCCATCTTGGTTAAACCGAGACGGGTATGTGATCGAAAATTGTGTGATTGTTGAGGTTGCAATCGTAGTACTCAAAAGAAATGCAGCAATGATACCAACAGACCTGTTTTTATGAGTAAACGTATGAACTTGGGTAGCTGGGAGGCAGAACCTACCATCCCTTGGTGTGTGAGAGCAAGCTTAAGCTACCACCCAAGCCTCTTGACGCCTTGTCAAATGCTTCGAAGTCCTTGAGCGGCCGTGGCTGCTTGAACCAAACCCATTTGGCTTGTGCCAGACCTTCTGTTACAGGAATAAGTAGTGCGGCTCTGCATACGGTGGATATGCAAGCTAGAACTGTGTTCAAAGTGATACCGGATGGCCAATCAGGCAGAGGCTGATTATTGAATTTCCTCAAGGTCAGTGTTAGGACTACTAGAGCGACGACGCTGACTAAACAGCAAAGCATCTCCTGCCACCAACCCTCGATAATACGTCGTAGGGTGTTTTCCCAGCTTACCCTGCTTATAACAGTGGTCTCCGCGTAAGGGCTGACTTTCTCTGTCCTGTATCCCCCAATGGCAGAATCTTCCTGATTCAAAGTCAACCTGTGAATTTGGTCGTTGATAGATACTACACCAACAGCGCTGGCGGATTGCTTTTGATCGAGAGCTTTTGTAGTAGTTTTTGGGTCGTTTTCTTGATCCAAAAGAAGCGGCTCACTTGCAGGTCCAACAGACCTAGACTCAACGGTAGTAGGCCGAGCAACGGCATTGACTGTGTTTATGGGCTTACGCCACATAGGCGGGGTGCAGTCGCGTTCGGATTCCATGTTATTTTCGTGAAAAGTACCTATGCTTAGGAGTGTGGCAATATACTTAGCGGAGGGGTGATGGGATGAGTAGGTATTTAGCTTTGGAGCCAAGCTCCCTCTTATATCAAAGCTTAACGAGTAATTCCTATTTAGCCGAATTGCCTTATTGCTTTTGTCTGGAGGCTGAAACGCAATAACCAACACGCCTTCCCTATTTAGTAATATCTAATCTAATTTCTAGAACCCAGCAACACTTGGCCGAAATATGCTTGTTTGTGGAGCAAGATAATGATGTTTCAAAACTATGGGGCTTCGAAGCTGACACTGAACACTAATGGATATAGAGGATTTTAGTAGCCGTCCCCGATTCAACGTAGTCGTTTTCATTCATTATTGCCGCCGACGTTTACCAGGACAGTTAAACTCTGAATTGGCCGTCCTCATTAAGGTTTTACATACTGTCATTGGGATGCCCTTGAATAGTTTGCTGGTACCCCTATCGTATGTCTGTGCCACATTCTTGCATTTGTTGACGACCAACATGCAGTAGCATCGGCGAACTGGTATACCCTGCCCAGTCAGCCAATTGGGGGACTTCAGGTGGGAACAGAAATAGAGATCACCTAGAAATTGACAGGGTAATTTGGAAATGACATCTCGGCGCATATGAGAGCAGTTCCGTCCAGACTGATCGTTCCGGATCAGATGACTAGGTGTGGAGTCAATGGGAGAAAATTCAGCGAGACTTGACAACTATGTTCAACAATACATCATTGTTTACTATGGTGACTGGTGACCTGTATGTAATCACAGCCAAGAGGTCTAAAAAACTCCGTGACTGTGCTTCTCAGCCCCCTGTTCCCGGCACGGTCACTCACCACCAAGGCACCATTAACTGCATTCTGCTTGCACACAATCTTACGACTTCCTTTCTGCGCCTGTGTGCAACTAAATTTGGGAAGCTATATTCTGGCCAGGACCCAGGCGGCTCAACTGTGGAGCGACCGGATGAGGTGAGATACAACACGACTCCTCCATGTTAAGAGCTTGGCAATTACGACAGTATATATCGACTTGACATATATCTGAGGTTGATATTCCTATAACTCACGCCAGCTTGATCTTCCCCCCTTGTACTTTTGACATAGTATAACAGCTATATGGAGTCTGTTGTCGGTATTCCTAGAGATATGAGCCGTAAAGAGGCATATGTACAGTCTCCCTGGTTCTAATTGGCAGTGTAGACTAGCTATTGTTGAGCAGAAGGCAAGCTCAATGGTAAAAGAGATGATGAGACTTGACTCTTGGTCCGAGCTATCGTCGAGGCTATTTATCAGCTACAGGGTGCTTATGGATTGCAAATCCGATGACAATCAACACGGAGGCATCCCTCCTCGAAATCAGGCGCTCTAAGACCGTATACAGAGAATGAAAGTTTTAGCACAATCATACGGGCAGGCAAGAAAATTAACTAACATACCAGTTTAGACCGCCTTACGGCATGAAACCCGCCTCGGCTCAGTAACTGCTGACCCTGTTGATAAGCCTGAATTATGATTGGCAGAGCTCAGTACACTGCTTTTAGCCTCAACTCAGGCCGAGCACTAAAGCGACTAAGAATTACTGCAGCTCGAGCCTAGAATAGTATAGGGGTACAATGGCAGAGTTGACGCACAGCATGTCATCTAAGGGCAAAATTGCAGAGGAAAAGGATTCTCAAGGCCGCCTACGAGGCAACATAACCTATCATTCGGAGTCACTAGGCATACTTACTCGGTCTATAAGTAATCGACCAACAGCTGACCTGGCATTGGCTGCCTCTGAGGGGAGGCAGTGGGTGAGAATGAGACAGGAGAAGCTTTATTATGGCCATATTTAAGCCACTGCAAGCCATAGTGTATTATCCAAGGCCAATAGCTTCCGCCGTGGCTTGCAGTAATGCGGCATGCCGTAGGCCTGGTACCGGATGATACCCCGGCTCCCCGGTGGCCTTCACACCATCTTTTCGCTTTTGTAATTCTGGCAGGTTGTGGCTGTGATCCTTTAAAGATCAGAAACAAAATATGCAACCTATCACGGTAGTCGAGTTCAATCCGTGGGGGTCAGCAATGTCTGTCTTTATGGTGTCTTTAGGCAGCCGCGTCATGCCCAACTGCGCCCGAGTGGCTTGATTACCACTGTTTTGGTGTGTGATAGAATCAGCTGACAGCTTGGAATTTTCGCATTTGTGTATTTAAATGCCTGAGAGTGAGTACAGGAGGAGTATGGTACAAAATTCGGGAGAAGAAACTGAGGAACTCGGTTAAGCAAGGCGAAATACATAGCATCTCTCTCGAGATGGCTATAGATGTGAATATGGGACAGGTTGCGGCTGAGAAGGCCGAAGAGCAGTACGCTGAGATATAAGGTCCTCGACAGTTTCCTGCATCTCGACAGTTATCCGGGCCCAGACGGGGTTCCATTCCATGTCGAAGACGCGAAATTATCACTCATATCGTTCGACAAGTCTGGCAATCTGGCGATTACCCCCAATGTAAAAGAACATGAACTCGCTTCCAAGGTCTATATGGATTCTTCTCGCCAAATATTTATCGTTGAAAACATAACTCCCAAGGTAATCCGTCTCTTTGGCGGGGCTTTGGGATATCGATCCCCAGTTTTTCCTTGACTATATCGATGCCATGCCGGCCGAGATGGATATCACGAAGGAGGAGATATCACCCAGGCCCGATCTGGTTACCAAGGCATGGTACCGCCACCAGGCTGTTGACGGATACCTGCCTGTTCTTCAGTCCATGAAAACTCGTTACGATCATATCTCGTTTCGATTTATTGGCTCCAGAGAGTATACAAGAGAAGATTCTGGCAAATTGTTGGAGCGAATGAAGCCCGATATGAAGAAAATGAACGTCGAGCGAATTGCAGGACTTCATGTTCCTATAAGCAGAAAACTAGGCAAAGGAGGTCGGCAATTTGACAACGTTGCGATGGCGCGCCATTGCGCTTCTATCTGGTTCAAACAGCCTGACGATTCTACTCATTCGAAGTGGACAAAAGGTAAGATGTGCTCCCCAGACTACACTTGCGCGGACAGCATAAGGGAGAAAAGAAGAAAGAAACAGCACCCACTAACGTGAATGCAGCAGTAATACTGGTTGACCCTCCTTTCGAACCTGAAGATGGCGAAACCATGTACGGCACCAGAGCTGACTCGGCGTACCGTTCCTTCATCTGTCGCCCGTTACCAAATGAAGTAAAGGAAAGGGATCAAGAGCCTAGATCCAACTACCGAACCTCTCTAGCGCATATTCTAATGCATGACTTTGCACAAGGGTGTGATTTTCATCCCCTCATCATAACTCAAGCCGTGGCTCGCATTATAGCATCTGAGTGGATTTCCACTAGCGCTTACGTTGAGCGGGACCTGAACACGCTCGAATGGAGGCTGGAGAACGATGATACAGGCATGTTAACACTGGAAACTTCCCTCAAGAAACTATTCATTCTACGTCGTCGGATTCGCAAGTACCAGGGTTTAGTTGATGAGCAGCTAGACCTCTTCCGAAACTATTTGCCACAAGCCTGGATCGCAACATATTCACCTGCAGCTGAGAAAGCAAGGGCCTCCGTGAAAGGAGATTTCGAACAGGTCAGGACCACTATACTGGGTAATGCAGCCCGACTATCCGATACTCTAGGCCTTGTCACCTCCATGATTCAAATTAGGAAGGGGGAGCAGTCCGCCAAGCAAAATGAGAGGTTATCATTCTTGACTGTCATTGCCACCAATGTGCTTCCTTTCAATGCTTTGGCTGCAATTCTTGGTATACAGACGAGCTGGGGCCCTGGAAACCCGGACTTTGGAAGGTTCTGGTTAATCTCAGGTGCTATATGCGCCTTCATGTGGATAAGCTACAAGGTGTATAGGTTCTGGACGCACCACGTGGCGAAAATACATGTAAATTCGCTATGAATGCTGATCAAATAGATGATGTGTGCATATTCTTTATGCTCGACAGTCCTGATATCGATAGGCTGTGTTATGTCGTGGATAAAGACCTACTGTATAGGGTGAAAGGCAAGGCCGAAGGTATGCAATTATGGTGCGAATCGTTGAAACAGGCATTCAGATTTGACTAAGGCACCACAAAAACCATATCTAAATCAGATGATCTGGAAGATTCAGGATAGATCACCACAACACCGTGAGCGCGACTTACTGGTACTATGCTAAGTCTGAGAGTAGATTGGATATTTGATCTCTCAACCCGTGTGGCAGCTAAAGGGCAGGCCAGAATTATTTAGAGATTCGATGCCAGATAGATTACTAGGCGACTCAGCATCTAGCATACTTCGTGCTTGCCGTATAGGATAATTTAGTCTGGCCTGGCCTCGCGGCCGCGCTTCTCCTGCATGAACGCTATCTACCCCCAGCTCATTCAGAGCCGATCAAGCTTATTACTTCTGGACATCACCCTGTTGCTAATAGCCTGCGAACTTTCTGCCCGAAAAGCCCGCCTGGAGCATATCAAGGTACAGCCGCAACACAAAAATGCAGTCTGTGGATAGAACTCTTATAGGCAAGAATGTCATGTGCAAGCTCTCCCGCAGCTCGATCGTCAGCCCCTAAACGCCCATAAATCCTGACTCAAGTGGGTTGGTAAACTACTTAAAACTCAGAATGTCAATTTCAGCTACATCAATACCATTAACTAGCGCCTCTAACAAGGGATACAGAATCATAAACCTAACAATTTCACTGCATATCATCTGGAACCCCATAGGGTAGGCCTAATGCCCGTAGGAACTCTACTTCGTCAATAAAAGCATTGGCTGCATTGGGTCCCGACGTTCGACCTCGAATCACCCGCCGGATACCGGGAGCCGACACCACAAAATCTCGAAACTCAGTCGCAAAGTCGGTTTCACTTGCCTCTGCCTGCTGAGTGAACTTGCTAACATCGTCTTGCACTTCTGCCAAGAAGGCCCCCTTGGCTGTTTCCGTGTCCCAGTCTCTTTCAATTTCGTAATTGCGGATATGCATATCGCATTTAGTTCGAACGGCAAGCCAAGGCTTTTTCATCAGGTGGCAAACCTGCAAAATCCGAACATCAGACTGCCAACGAACTTTGTCAGCATTGTAGTCAAGGGATTGATCTCCTCAGGTCCCATCGAGCTTACCCGCGTCAGTGTGGAGTCGTGAACAAGGACGACCAAGTCATATGCGTAGAGCTGCTGACTGTAGTAGTGATCATATGCAGTTACACTTTCTGTGCCGGATCCACGCGTATCATACCATATGAACCCGGCGTGAATGGGATCAGGATATCGGTGACGCTCGAGTGTCACCTCCGATGCCCCAGTAGGTGCGTAGTCCTCATGCTGGCTAGTCCGATTTCGTATAGCGTTAATTATAGAAGACTTTCCAGCATTCAGTTTTCCCGCAAACACAATATTATGAGTTCTCTGTTCGTATCCTATCCGCCCTCGCCTTGGATATGGCTTCCTCTGAAATAACAGGATCAGATATGTCGATACCTCTACTGAAAGTTAGCTTGTGACGTCCCTACTCTGTAATTAGCAGAGTATGCTTACAAGTCCTGCATAAGCCTTTCGAGTGCCTCTCTCCTGACCCTCTCCCTCCTCTCCCTCTCTTCAGCTGCCTCCCGCGCCTCCCGCGCCTCTATCTCTCTCTGTTCGGCTTCCCTCCGGCGTCGACGTTCTCGTGCTTGGGCAGAGCTGTTCCAGGTATCCAACAAACTTTTCCCAATGGAGTATGCAGCAGTGACCGCCAGATATTGCTTGAAAGATGCCCTATCATTCACAGTCATGTATCCTGCAAAGGGTGGTGTAGCTATGTTGACACGTAGGTTCGAGTTGGAGGAATCGCTGTAAGACTCCGAGTTGGATGTATTCCCTGGCGCTGACCGGGACCCTGAGCCACGGTGGGATTCAGTGTCAGAACCACCCTGGTCGGCTTGATTCTTCATAGCAATAACTGGCTGAGGTCTTCTCACAAATGATATGCCCACATGCTAGACGTCCAAGAAATCGGACGACAACAGGAACGAAGGCAAAGTTTGATAATTGGGGTTCTTTATAGCTCCAGAGATCACGGGATGTCAGATGCAATCGCCAATCAGGACCTCAATCCAAGGGAGGGGTTGACATGGGGATTGATTGGTTTTCCTGGATGTCATCCGCAACCCGACCGGTGTACCATTGCCTATCCATCCCTGCTGTTTCCCTCATTACCTTTTGACCCTCCGAGACGCAATGCTGCCTTAATGCCCAAGTTTCTGAGGCCAGCCCCGCCCCTTATCACGCTCCACGTGAGCGAGTATAACCGCAGTCAACTGGATAGGAGCAATCAAGATAAGTGATTATTAAGCTGTCTGGTGACTTCTGTACCATCTTGAGGAGTCTGATAGCGTCTACTACAATTCACCAATTAGGTCCGAACATGGGAGAGCACATAAAAAAATATAGGGAATGCCTTGGCTGTATGCTTAGCTGCTCCAGTCTCACTTTTAAAGCATCGCAGGCGTCTCCGTTGTCACTGCCAGCTGTGTTTTCCTCAGTCCCTGTATTTTTTGTGGCTTTTCATGCTGATAGTCGCACCCAGTCCAAGGAAATCTTCAAAAGTTCAAATTCGTATTCATCAATGTCCATCAGTATCATCACCAGCAATGACGACGAATTCGCTCGAGATGGTCGACAGCGATCTCTGAGCACTCTACGAGAGCCATTATACTCTCTGTATTTGGCGCCAGGAGGAAGATTAAAATAGAAACAGAGAAAATTTTACGGATTTATAGAAAGAACATTAACACCACCAGTGTCGAGGAGATGGAAAACTTCAGCTATAGTAGGCATACATCATATTCTCTATTCAAAGGTGGTAGACCAAGGCAACACAGGCCAACAAACCTCGACTCTTTGCTACATGAATAATCAGTTCCCTTCTAATGGCTATAAACTAATGGCTGATATTTCTGTTAGCTTTACGGTCTCCTTGAAGCAAGAGGAGCATGTCAAGGCGGGCCTTGACATAACCCTCACAACCGTCAAGGTGTCTTCAATTGATATGGCACTGATGCTTTAATTGACAACTCCTGAAAATGTACCGGGTGCAGGGTCTGGCCGTACGCTTAGGGCCAGGTACTGCCGCCGTTTAGGATTCTCTCATCTTGCCCTTGGTGACCTTGAGCCCGCCTAGCTCATATCCCGATGCAGATGCATTAAATCCAGCGCCATCCACCGGCGAGAGGGAAGAGCGCTTCCGACCTCGTTTTCCAGCATCACTACGAAACTTATATGTGAGCTTGTAGATCTGAGGAATTCAGGATGGAATACCATGGGACTATGGGTGCGGCTTACTGATATGATACTGAGTCTTGTTAGACTCAGTGGCAGATACTGAGCTTGGACTTTTAGCCAATACCTTCAGTGGAAACCAGTTATACGTATCAGGATCGCGATACCTTTAAGGAGATCAGCAAACTGGCCGTTGGGCTGTATCAGACCTCAGTATTGCTGCGTGTACGCGACAACGAAGTCATTTCAGAATCCAATCGACTTCTGAACCCATCAACATTTCCACGAGTATCGTTGCGGTCCTTCTCCTTCCAGTGCTTTCCATGGGTTGATCTGATGTATCCGAACTGGAAGGTGAAAGGCGTCTATCTTTGCCAACATCTGGAATTGCAGCTCCTCGCAAAAGACAGCGACGCCTTTGCCTCACCCTCATCAAATACAAGGATGCCACTCCACCAGCGTCATGAAAGCTATCGCGATGCAAGTCTCACCATTCACTGCATGTGTCAAAGAACCACGCGCATAAGCCACAATCTAGTGCCACCGCCAGCAAAGAAACAAACAGCCGTTATCTTTCATGTTCGCATCGCTGAACCTTGCGCCTCTTTTCGCTGTGTTTGTCGTATTTTGAATTCAATTCTCTTTTGACTACGCTTCTGCATAAATGGATCAAAAGCAAGCAGCATATACAGCTCTTTGAAGCCAAACAAAGATTGATGAGTTATTCATGTTGATGACCTCAGCTGCAGCAGAACCTCTTTGAGCAAGCTGCAGTATGCATAACCACCCACAAAAGACCCTGCAGTAGCTCATAACTAGCTGCATATATCTTTGAACATGTCCAACGTTTGGCGATGATATTTGCGTTATTGATGAGATGGAATGAACCATGGAGACATATAAAACGTCTTGTTTCTGCTGATCAGAACCTTCTTCTCTTCTTACCAACGCTTTTTCCACGTTTTCTAGAAGTTCATCGTTACAGAATCTCATTCTATCATTCTTACATTTACTCTTTTTCCCCTACCATCTTCATTCCACACCAACTCAACAATGGCTATTCTTCCTGCAGTTCCAGCATTCTCCACCACCATCGTTGTTAACGGTGAACCGGCGGGTGAATATGCACGATGCTAGTGGTGAAGCGGAAAACATCAATTCTTTGCAACTATCCACTAAAGCGCTAATTCTCAACGGAAACGGACAAACACACGGTGCTGGGTACGTACAAATCGAACTCAACAAAGTCATGACTGACTTTGCAAAAGCTTCCAGCAAGTTGATGCCCCCGTCCACTTTGGGTACTATGAGGTTGAAGTGGGAGAAGCCATTGGGTGCTTCGATTTCGTCTATCTCCCCCCGGGTATGTCACTTCCATCAATGCGACGAATCCTGCTGACGATTTAGGTACCCTCGAGGCTCAGAAATTCCTGGACCCGGCGAATATCAACCAGGCCGCCCAGGGGATGCCTCAAATACTTGAACCTGCTCCAGAGCCACCTCGCTATGCTGTTCGGACCATGTCGAATGGATGTCTTGAGATTGATCTTACTGGTGACGATGAGTAACTCATTTGGGTGGATTTGAGTCTGCGGTTTTAGAGAATGAGGTGATGATAATTTGTTGATTAGTTTTAGGAGTATTAGGTAACTTATAGAGTATTGCTGACTTGCTTTTGGGAGTGTTTGGTATTTTTTAGAATGGATCTCGGATAGTATACTGGTGTTTTTGCTTTAGAGACTAATGGGGTATTGTGACATTGGGCGGCGTATTTCATATCTTTGCTTGTGAGTTTATCATCGGCTTGAGTCGTGACATGAACCCACTACTTCTGTCTCTGTAACACGTTCAATTACCTAAGGCATGCTGCCTTCAACGCCAAGGGTATCTAAGTAGCTCTAAACATAAAATCGTAAATCCCACGGTTCCAAACCCAATTCTACGCCAGCGCCGTCGTAAGAACCCTCGTAATCCACACATTGAAGGACCCTTCCATCCACTCAGTGATTGCCTTGAAGGCAGCTTGAAGCTGGTACATACCCATCAACGAATTGCTATTCCCAATCATTACCTGTCCACCATAGACAATCTTCTGGAAATGGTTAGCTATCACTGATTGCATCAGAAAGGTAGACTGCATGCTTACAAGTTCATCCCCCCCATCCACCGCAAACATAACAGTCCATGTGCCTTCGAGGACTTGGATAAGAGGAACCGTAATGATGCGCTCATCTATCCCCCCGCGTGTCATTATACTGCGCAGACTCTCATGCCATGCAGCTATCCAAACTGCGAGCTGCACGCCTGATGTCTCGAGGTTCCCAGAAGTCGTTTTGGTTTCGATGAACACCGTTGCAGGGCGATTCCTCAGCGAGAAGTAAGCCGTCTGGTTGACCGTGCCATCAACTGATAGTTTCGTGAACCGTTCGATGATGTTTGCCAGTTGGGGATCTGGTTCGAGTGCGAGAGCAAAGTCAACCATCTTATGGACTGACTTTGCAGTATGGCCCCGCGATGCAGACGTGTTGCTACTCGTCGACGATACGCTGGCATCCTCCTCATCGACTGCAACAACGCATGGCCGAAATCTGGAGACGATGCGCGCCGATGTTATGTCCTCGGCTATGATGGAGGTCGTTTCGGCGAGCATGTGAAGTACCTGGTAGTGGACATGCGAGTTCCAAGCTGCTTCAGAGCGACCTCGATCAGCCGACTGCTTGGTGCGACTGACGATGTCCTGAAAGCAAGCATGTCTCTCAAGTAGGCCCTTGACGGTATCATCGTCTACACTTGGATCCGGGGACTGCCACATACTCCGGTGAGCATCGGGAATCTCGAAGCCTTCCCTATCCTTCAGCGCATGCGGGAGAATGTCGTAGCCCCATTGCACATCGTGCAATGCCTTGTACAAATTATGAGCGTCGGGAGGGAGTGCCGCTTTTAGATCCGGCTCGAGACTGAACCGTATCGGGCGGTTCAGGCGATGTAGGTCACTTCGCTTCTTGTATTGCTTTGATGGTGAGGGGCTTCGTTGGGATGTTGACGATGCTGACTTGGAAAAATGCGGACGGGCTGCGAGGACGCGCGGGAATGAGTCGATGGTAGAGGCAGTGACGTGGAATGGTGGAGGAGGTTGATCGAAGATAGAGTTCGCTGAGTGACTGGTTGATGACTGCGGTGTCTTGTCAGGGTCAAAGGGTGCTTCTGCTTCGGGTTGTTCCCTGCACTTCCGTTTTGACGGGCTCTCCATGGAATGGTCGCTGAGCCGTCTCCTATTGGCCGTGGCAAAAGGTGTAATTTTCTCGTTGGGAACGGTTGATTGGCTTGAAGGATCAACGGAATCGATCCACGCCTGGATTCCGTCGATGTGCATGCCGAGAGATAAAGCACTGTTGCGTGTGGAGTCGCGATGTGAAGCTCGATCTACAGATGCAAATTCAAGACTAGACTTTGGCGTCTGTTTTGTTTTTGGTTGATCTGGCGACGCCCTGGATGCGGGGAAATTGTTAGTGACCCCCAGCTTTGGGGTAGGCCAGATCTGCACACTACACGGCCCACCAATATCTGTCCGAGAAGCTAGATGCTTCTTGATGGAATTCTTTCTTGTACTGATAGCAAGATGCAATTCGTTGCCTCAGTTTTGCATCTGCAAACGTGGATAAAGAAGTTGGATTCTGTTCTTGGTAGTGCTGGGAGAACATGCTGTGGCTGGTGCCAATGCTTCGCCGCACAAACCCCCGCGCTGATAAGATAAGCTGAGAGCGCGCCGCGCAAATGACGAAATGGAGGAGTGCAGTACTTATCTTATCAGTGCGTTGATAATAAATGCTTTTGGGGCAGCCATGGCAGGCTGTGCTGTTATAAGAATTATTACGTGACCGCTATAGCTTACCCTAGAAGTTAAAATAAAACATATTAAGAAAAACCCCTTTATAATTTTTTATTTTATTTTTGTTAAAATTCGCCTTCAAGATTTATTTAATTGCCTTCATAGGCGTATAGAGACTTGTATCAAGTTTAAACAAACTCATCCACCTCGTCGCCAACTGCATTACCGCTGTTAAACACTAGGCCAATTATTAGGTCACAAGCATTGTTGATGACGGGAGACTTCATTTCAAATGTGCCCCCACCGGGAAAAATAAATGCACCCCGTCCATTGAGCGCCCCCTCAAGCGGCTGTTGAAGATCTCTGGTTGTCTGAGATGCCTCAGGTATTACCTTGGCCAGAGTGTTGTCATCCCAGTACTCCTTTTTGGAATTTTTTAAGATAGTTTCGGATCTATCAGATCACCTTTCGAACAGTCCCTGTGACTTGGAACTGGTGGTGTAGGACGAATCGATATGAGGAGTCCATACAGTGACCTGTAGTTTACCGCCGTTATCGACCTGACGGATCTGTATATCGGTACGGGAAGATCCACTGATGTCTGCATCGAGCACCATGTGGAATAAGGCCTTAGGCAATCCATAAGAGTGTATGCTCAAATGACCTTTTGCAGAGATTGAGCTATTGACTGGGATGCCAGGCCCTCCAAGTTGGGCTTCTACCTGGTTTCGGACGGGCGCCTCCCAGCTGAAGTCGTAAAGGTCATTGGACCGCCAACTTCTTCCTCCCATGGGAAGGTTTGAGGCCCCGAGCTCCAACTGAATGTCGCCTTTGTACCACTAGACATTATGCAGTCGCTGCTGACATGAGGGAAAGCCATCTTATCAGCCAGAACATGGGTAGCCATGTTGCTGACGACTTCCTTGGCCGCTAGGAGTAGGGCCTGATTTGTCACTTTGAGCTTTAATGCTGAAATGAATTAAAGAATGGGACGTGTCAGAGCTGAGACACCCCCGACAGCTCGGGCAACTGACCTTTTTGCTCTCCACGCTCTTTCATTCGTGGCAACACCAACTCCAGGCCTAGATAGCAATTCCAGCACCGCAAGTGAACCGTCCGTCGAAAGGCTCCAAGGTCATCAACGCCAAATGTCTCACCGAGGAATAGGTGAGGCGACCAGATACAACCAGAAGCGATTCGCTTCCTCCAGCAGCACTGTTTCGACCCTACTCTAGATTCTCATTCCTGCTGGCGCAAATATCTGGTACCCATGCGCAGCTAGGCCCAAGCTGTTCCTAAACGATCCTTATCACCCAATCAAAGTCCCCTTGGATGCTAGTAAGAGGTTCATTGTTTCAAGACCTGAATCTAGATGTGCGCCTTCCTCGTATTCTGGGCAAAGAGTGCAGGATGGTCCAGGCTCATCAGAGAGTGGCAAAGCTGCAGGCGTTTTGGCCGCTCTTTATGAATGATTGTCACAAACTATGAGAACGGAGGTAGAGATCACACCACCCGCCACCGTGTGGCGAGGTTTATCACGGACCCACGACCTGAGACGCAAATGCGGTCGAAAACAGTCAAGAATGTGGCTAGCTGAGAGGCAAAAAGCAAGTCTAACCTTGTGCCAGTCGCTCTGGATTAGGCTGTTCCGCCCCTTGACACCGTTGCGGCCTCCTGGATGGGCCAGGTTATCTATTAGATCAGTAAGTTCCCTACTACTGGCCATTGCAGGGAAGCCGTTCCCTGTTCTCACAAACTTGAGATAGTAAAGCAGGCCAAGACATTATAATCCAGAACATCAAAGCAAGACAAAGCTTAACGGGTTAAGTTTACTTTTGGCTTCTCAGTTAGCCACATTTTTGCCACATCCCGCCTGCACATGTGACTAAATCAGTCGATTAACCCAGCTCGTGCTTCCATTTCCACTCTACCATAGGACGGCGAACGTGATGAGCTGCATCTTTAACGCATTATCACATATTAAGTTGCCACAATGTCTCTGTTTGCCAATTGAGGTTCGTGGCCTAGGCTGTTCGATGTTATTGGATCTTCAGCCAGCCATAGCATCTCAGCTCCTCACTGTAAAGCCCAAATTTCCTAAATGGGAAATCAATGACGCCGTCTTTACGAATGCCCAAGCCCACCGCCCCATATCACTCCCTTCTTAATAAGAATTTCAGCTATAGTTCAGAGCACCAAGTGGAAATTAACACAAGATTATGCAATGTTTGATCAGGAATGCGGCTAGACACGATGAGCTGTGTACCAAAGGACTATAAAGGTGTCGTTTTGTGACTGTTGGTCACGTTTGCATTTTCTAGACGCCCGATGATGAACTAGACGAGGCAGATGGGCTAAATTCTAAGACAAGCAGGATCTCAGCTGCTCAATAAGCAGCCACCACTACCGAATAAGGATACTATCCCTCAACTTTCTGGCACCCAACACAATTAGCTTTTTCGTTCTAGTAGGACTTCAGCTATCCTTAAAGGTGCCATGATCCATAGATCCTGATGTACTGCTGCGGGAAGGAGGTGATATTAATTGACAAAGATGAGCTATTTGCCGATACGCCTAGTGTCATAAGCTAAGCCCTACACTTAGAACAGGCGCTAGTTAGAATCTAAACCTAATGAGACCCGGAATAGTACCTGAGATGTAAAGTGTTATTTTTCAATCATATATTGATAGGCTTTACTAGAGGATCCGAGAAGCCAACTCCAAGACATGGTGGCTTGTTTGACAGCTGAATGGGCTCATGGCGCTGTGTTGCATTCCCGTCTTCGATCAAACATAAGAAGACTGTTGGTCGTTATTTAGGTGGCGTTGGCCGTTTAACCTATTATAGGGATTCAGCTTCGTTCTAAGCCGCCATGTGGAAGCCAACGGGAAGGAATTGGTAGTATTCATGCAAACGTATCTAGTTGTAGCTTGAATGTTTCATTCTGCATTGAAAGCGATATGGAAGTTTTAAAAAATACAACACTAATTGAAGTTCTCAGGCAGCCACAGCCTCCCTTAAGCTTCTGCTCAACTAAAGCGCGTAGGTGTTGGTGGAACATTCCTCTAATGATCTAGGCAGTTCTCAATCATTACGCTGGCCTCAAGAGGTACAGAACTGACCATGGAATGAGTGATGGGCGAAATAATTAGCTATAAGAACCTATCTATTCCCGCCTCATAGTTCCAATTCACACAAACAAATTAGTCTCTTTAACCTGCATCCAAGAGTCTTCACTTCTTCTTTTACTACAAACCAACCCAACAAAATGTTTGTTTACCTTGGAAAACTCAACTGGCTCAGCTATGCCAAGAATGAGACATTTGCCCTCATTCTACCCAAAGGTCCTGTACGTGCAGGAGATAGCGTCTATCTCTTCTCTCAATGGACTGAGGACATTCAAGGCAATCAAAAGTCCAATTGGTTCACCACCATCGTTATTGAGAAGGTGGAAAAGACCTCTGGTGGTGACGACAAGTTCGCCCTCAAGGGCTCTTGGTTCAACTTTGAGATCACCACCCAGAAGGTCTATGAAAGCCTTGCTCTTGTCATCTCAAACCCGCAGACTGAAAAGAGCGACGAGATGGTTCTGGACCGTGTTTGACAGTCTAAGGACGACAAGGTCACGGACCCGGCTCGCATTTGGACCGGAAAGATTGACTGGAGGGAATTTGCAACGAACGAGCTTGCTCTTTTCGTTGTTCCCGAAGGTTTTGGCGAGGGCAAGCCAGTCCTGTGCGTGTGGCAGTGGACGAGAGCTTCGAATGGTGAGTTGAACAATCTCCAATTTCGTAAAGGCAGCCAGAAACTCGGCTCTGGAACTGAAGGCGACGTGGTCAACTTTTCCTTCAATTCCTACTACGAAATAATTTGCAACTGGAGCAAGAAGAGCGAGAAGCTCGCCGTTCATATGAAAGAACACGGCTATGGCCAGGACATCGGGGAGCTGAATCTTTCGGCTCTCGTCGATCATCATTCCCAGTAAGTTTGGCCTTCACGTTTGCGGTGGTATTTTTAATCACATATATAGCGACTTCAACCCCCCCGAGGAGCCTCCCCAGGAACCCGCATTTGAAGCCCGGCTGCCACAGGTCCAGCCTACGCTTCCTCATATCATCACACCGTTGCCTTTCCCTCGCAGCCTCTTTGAGGTCCTGACTCATTCAGCCGCCTTTATTGATCAGGCCGGATACCTTGCTAAGTACGCTCAAGAGGTATGTATTTTCTCTGTATACCTCGAAATAGGTTATCACTAAAATTAAAAAGCGATTTGCGGCCCTCGATACGGATTTCCATATGATTTCACAAAAGCTTGACGCAGTCAATAAAGAAAAAGTCAATCTCCTCGATCAGGTCAGAGTCTTGACCGGCAATCTGAGGTCGAAGGGGCCAAAATCAAAGAACTTGAGCAGGGACTTTCCGCCGCCTCGGACAGGGAGCTGGACCTGAAAAGGCAGCTCGAGGAAACCATCGCGTCCGGCCAGAAGCATGACGAGGAAGATCACAATGTCATCAACCAACTTCAGGAGTGTCTTGAGCTAGAGAGAAAAGCCAAGGCTGATGTCCAACAGGAGCTGGACCTGACGCGGGTCCAAAAGGCAGCCCTCGACGTTCGTGTACAGACATTGCAAGCCAACATGCAAGATTTGTTAGACAAGCTCCAGGAATTGCAGATCATGTACGAGTCTCAATTGAGGGCCAATGAGAAGCTTGACGCCGAAAACAAAGAGGTTGCCAAACAGAATGCTGAGCTGCGAGAGAGGATCAAGAAGGCCGAGACCGATATGAGAATCGCTGTCGCTGATGCGATAGACGCCCGAAATGACATTCGGGAAAAGAAAGACGAAATTACAAGTCTTGAAGAAAAGAGAGCCAAAGCCGAGAAGGAAGCCCAGGAATCTATTGATACTGCTACTAGGCTTAATACGTCGCTCAAAGAGGCTAGGGAGGAGCGGGATGAAAACCGGGCTCGTCTCAACAAGGCTAATATGGCTCGTGAGGTGCTTGAGCAGTTGCTCATTCACAACCAAATTGCCCTCCCAACCGACTACAGTAGTGGCGAGCCCAGCAGCTCTCACAACGAGTTCAGTGGACCACAGACTGGAGGCGTCAGAAGTGCCGAGACCGGATGGAAAGAAGAAGCAAATTATAGCGCCAAAAAGGCCGTTTGGTTTCAGAAGCCTTATCAATCGACTCCCAGGGTCATCCACGGCCTACGCCAGTTTGAAACTATATCACCAGTCGGCCCGAACCTGGGAGTAGAAACATCTGGTTACTCTGGAGACAATTTCACCCTCAAGCTCCAGACCCGGGGTAGTGTCGCCTCGCAGATGGAGGCCAACTGGCTAGCTCTCCCCAACAACAGAAACATCAACTTCCAGTATGGCGAGGTTGATAGTTCGGAGCTTCCAGACAGATCTCCAACGGCGAACGCCAGCTTTCGCATTACCTTTCCCAGGCCATACAAGACAGAGCCTAGGGTCCAATGCTGGTTCACTTCAATCAGCCAGCCCAAGGGCGGCAGGTCATTGAGATGCTTTGCCGACCAGGTCTCGTCAGACGGCTGTACAGTTACCGTAAAGACGTGGGAAGGACACCAATTCGATGGCGCTAGAGTTATGTGGCTCGCATGGGATGCTGAGTATGATGGAAAGAATGTACGAGCCGAGGTTCATTATTTTGGGACGAACGCACCGGCTCTTAAGAAACGCTGGGAGAATGGCCCTTTCAAGAAGCCGCCAGTAGTCTTTGCAGCACTGACTCACATCGACTTTCCTGAGGAGACATCCGGCCTACGATGCTTTTCCGAAGTAGTCAGTGCAACAGAGGATGAGCTTGAATGGAAGGCTGGTACATGGGGTACTGAAGCTAGCATCAAGACTAACACGGGTATGGTGTGGATTGCAATGGACTAAGCTACTAGTGATACTATAGGTTGTTGGAATCTGTTTTAATACTTCTTTCCTTACTGATTACTTGTTTTACTACTTATATTGTATAAAATGACAAATTGTTACTTTTACTCAAAACCCTGAACATCCATTCTATCAATCAGTACCAGTACGTGACCCATTGGATCCTGCGAACATCTCGGCATAGACACCTCGATCCTCACCCCCAAACACTCACAGTAGAAAGTAAAACCTTTGCAAGGATGAGCGTAGTAGTCGTTGACGCGACAGACTTTTGTGGTAGCCAGGTTGCCAGGGCGTGTCTGAAGAGCGCGGCATGAAGGTGTTCATCATCACATGGGGAGCACCAAGGAAGGAAATTGCAAAGTAGTCGGTGTATCCTGCGACATTCCTGCTAAAAGGAGCGACATCACCGAGCTCGGTGCCCTTATTTCCGAAGCCAACACCAATTCATAAGCTTTGGGAAATACTTCTGTCCTTAGTTCCAATATGTGAGCAGATCAGGGATATTCTTTCTGTTCTTACCTTCTTTCGCTCAAGATCGCTTTGTCCCTATCTTGGAAGACTCAACCAGCCATCTCAACAAACTATGAATCGCGGAACTAACTGGGATAAGAGAGAAAAAAGGGCGCAAGGCGATATTGACGAGCACCAATTGCAGGGTAATGTCCCAAGTCGAAGAGGGAAGCTATGTCTCCTCAGCCTGAAATATAGACTAATTACTTGAATTACAGGTCTAGACAGAGAACTTGACTTCTACCTCAACAGGTAGTGGAAAAGCAATCACCTCGTTTGACAGACTATCAGCGAGGCACTCAAAGTTAACACGTAAATTTATGTCTTTTGAAGGCATATCTGGACCATTCTTTGCTTGACTGGACGATTTCGAGATTCCTGCCAAGTGCGAGGATCTGGATCTCTACATGTTATTAACCACTGTGACGATCATGCCTACCAAGAACAACCCGTCAACCAGCGGGTCTTCGAAGAAATGCAGCCTTAGCATCTTGTTTCAACAAATGGTGGCGACAAATGAAATTGCCGATGTCGTTCCCCCGAGACCGAGAATGAGGAAAGGATCGTTTGAACCTGATAACTCGCAGGTCGTCTCTGGACCCTCGTAACCCATACCAATTAGACGCTTGTCTGTTCTAATTCCGCCGACACTTTGCAAGTCATCTCACTAACGCGCAAATTGTGCGATGATTAAGATTGGTTACCCTGGGGCTAAAATCTTACAACCAATCCTTAATCGGTCCATATATAGCCTGAAAGCTGTGTTATGTGACTGCACAGGGGCGGCTCTTTCTTTTGTTACTGGCGCTCTTGGTCACTAAGAAAATGTCATTTCCAGTCTGGCTAGTTATTGTTGTGATCGCGGCTGAGTCTATTATTGGAAACATAAATTGTATTCAATATTAAGAGAATATAGTCTTATATATTAGAGTGGTCTAAGGGGATTACTAAGGAAGTTGGATTATAGTAATCCTAGATTACAGTAGTTCCTGGAGTATTATGATCCTATTTATATAGTAATCTAGCTCTGGTTAGTCTGTAGCTATTTAGGGGCTGACACCTTGTATAAGTTTTTTGTGGGGTGTACGTGACATAACCGCTAGGGTCGTAACACAGAACCTATACTAATAGTAGGATTTTGTAAAGTAAAGTAAACTGAGAGGGCTCTTATTACTATATAAGGTCTGTCGCAAGATTACAAAAGGCTGGTTATGGCTGTAAGATATTTAGGAAGTCTTTAGTCAAAGTGGTAATTGTTTTATTGCTAGGAGTTAATAAAGACTGAAGTGTGTCCCTACGGGAAGTAATAATATACTTATAGAAATAGAGGTTGCCTTGTTCTGATATAAAGAATAAATACGTGTTATTTTTTATAAGCAAGTGATGTAAAGTTTGTACTGTCTAAGTTTAACTACTTGGTAATATATAGACAAGAAGGAGTTATCTAGAACTATAACAAGGTTAAGGCGTAAAAAGCGCATGCACAGCTGACCGTATAATTGTACGTAGTATCATTATTACTTATCTTTGTACAGCATGTTGCCTAACAAGTTAAGGATAAAGGTTGAGCATTAGAACAGGTATGGCGAACCCCGAACAAAGGCAGGAACACGGATACTTTTCTACATGCAGCGCCAAACCAGGCTCACGTTCAACCTTTGTTATCTCAAAATGATACCGGGACATAAGGTCCGCAACTGTCCAGATTTCTTGAAAGAGCGTTGGCTAAGAAGGTGTCTGGATTTGGAGCGTCCTCAGCTGTAGGTAGTTTACACCTCTGTAATGGTATTGGGCCCAACCCCACGGGTTGTAAGTATACCGAGGAGGAGCAGAGTTTCTTAGACGAGATGAAGAAATGAGGTACTTGTATTTGCGATGTTGGTGGGGGTCGTGTGTACCACTGGGATTCAACAGTAATCCAAAAATCCTTCAACACTGAGTATGATGTCAAGTGGTTCCCCGAGTCTCCTCCAGTTCAAGTAGCCACTATGCACTACAAATGATCTGAACTGCGTTAGTGAAGTGATGTTGGATTGCGGACCACCGTTAGGTCTTTTGGGTTAATTAGCGTGATGCAGCTCTGACTCCTCCCTCAAGCATGATTTGGCGTCAAATACAACTTAAATCTTTAATTTTAGACAAGCATCACGGTTCTCGCTTGCTTCTTCTGTACCCAGAAATCTAGATAGGTTTATCAAGGACTGGCTTGATTACTACAGTTCCTCTCGATCTAGGCGCATCAACCATAGACCAGATATTACTTGCAGGTATGC
Source organism: Fusarium coicis (assembly GCA_013781345.1). Taxonomy (NCBI): domain Eukaryota; kingdom Fungi; phylum Ascomycota; class Sordariomycetes; order Hypocreales; family Nectriaceae; genus Fusarium; species Fusarium coicis. Next base: position 5,337 of record JAAOAJ010000224.1, on the reverse strand, counting down.
TAGTCCCGGAAAATTCATTTGCGTATGAAGCTCAGCGAGGTCGAATAGTAGTCTCGCAGGGTGTTGTCCCTACATCAATGAGGTGTCTGTTCCTTGAATTCGAAGCGAATAATGACGTCGCAACTACTTGGAGTCACGCTAAAGCAATGAACTTTTTTTTTTTTTTTTGCCACAGCTACTGTGCTATAAGCGATAAGGTATGATAAAGGTAGCGAAATATCTCTAGATAATCCAAGGTAAGTCCATATAAGTCTAGCTAACCAGGTGTGTCTACATGTGTTTACTGAACAAAGTGGAGCTTCTGTTTGTGCATTAACCTTGGCCCCATCTTGACCCAGTCCCGGGTCATTAATAACCCGATACAACATCTCATCCTGGGTCATCTGTTTACGCCATTTAGGACATGAACAGGTGGTGCTAAACCGGGTTAGTAGCAGACAAGGGTAGCAACACACCTTGGGTGACCATATCAGACCTTTTTCTTAGCCCTTGCCCGCCACAGTAGGGGTTATGAAGGTGTACTTGTTATAGAGCACTTGCTTCACATCGGACGCCGAGTAGGTTCCGAGACATCGCGTTGCCTTACAGGGTACATAGTTCGAGGCAAGGGTTTGGCTATCATTAGTGTTCAATGATGTTCTGGGACTGTATGTCATTGGTGCAGCCTTGTTTCGATACTGTATATACCTTTTTTTGCCTAGCTCCGCATGGTGATTCGACACTGGCTCATTCGCATCTACAAGGAGCGGGAAGCTGAGTCACAGTGTATTTTGGTCAGATAGACTAGTCTCCCCAGCTAGTCAGAAGCCTTGCATATCTACTAGCTGCGGCTACTTGTGCAGATGTTCCATCCGTACAGCCACACCATATGAACAGATCAGCCCACCTTTCGGCTGGCTGACAGGGCGGGTTGCTTGCCCCGCAAAATACCACCCTGTAAATCCCCCATGGCATGGACCAAGATTCCCGATTCCCAACTGGGCTCCTTGTGCGAGGCACCGCTATGTGACCCCTGTAAGCTCATTCGTTCAGGAGCATTTAGTGCCTGATTGTTGGACTAAATTAGTAAAAATATGCATTGCCTTTTTCTAACTACTAAAAGCACATCGCTACAGAAACTCGACATCTAAACGCATGACGTAACTTACAAAGCCATCATATTTGGTTCGAGTGCCCTTTCCCTTATGTCTCAACGTATCCTTGCCTATTGCCATTGATAGCAATAAAAGACAGTTTCCAAGCAACGCGCAAATCTATTACGTGCTGGCAGACATTTCACAATGGTATATGAAACCTTTTACCAGGTTGTGTAGAGAGGTATGGCCGAAGTACCGCTCCAAGTCGGTACTCATTTAAGCGAGAAGTGAGACAGTGGACAGACTGGAGTGCCGATAGCGGCTTGTGACTAGGCGCGGTCGCCTAGGACAGCGAATTGCTCTTAAACAGATAGACATGAAGTATTCTGGCTCGAAATAACACTACGGGCGCAATAGGCGCCGCTAAATGCTGTTGGATGACTGCTGTTGGATGACTGCTGTTGGATGACTGCTGTTGGTTGTGATTAGGCTATGTTAGTAAGAAGCAGCCTCTGTAAGCTAGGTGCTGTTGGTCAGAATCAGCTACTGCTGACAGGAAACATTCTCTAATAATCAACTGTTGGGTCTCCATTTCACTCAGGCTTGATGGCCATCAATCATCCATGTCCTTGGACCTCACTTGATTAGGAATGCGGATACAAGGACGAGCAGCAGAATATTTATGCAAAGGAGATATAAACGAGAAGACCACAAAATTGTAGTCGCACGAGTGAGGCGCGCCCACGTTGTAACAGGGATTGTAAGCCAGGTAATGGCTGAGAACTTAAGTCACCATTGCAGAACTTTGTAAATTAGTCAGTCCTCGCAATGAAATCTGGAAAAGGTTCTCTATCGTCTTTGACAGGCACAAGACTTAGAACCTCCAGGAAGAGGACTTTGATAAACGCTCAAGATTCACCGTACAGTGCTCAACCCTTTACGCTAGTATGTTAATTATTTGGATTAAAGTTTTAGGTTTTGAGAAGAACGATTATACGACCTCAGATATCTCCAGTTGTTTACTCACGGTTGAGCACTCATGCGCATGGCCTTTCCATATGATCACGGTGGGCTGCTGCATAATGTCTTAGGGTAGGCATGTCTTGGACGTCATCTTTCCCAGCAGCCTCAATAAAGGACCCGCTTCGTGTCATGATCAACGCGATGGCACATTGGGGCCATTTTGGCGTGAAAACATATGCATGTCTCAACAACACAACACGCGGGCTCACGCATATGGCTTGCCAGGTTTGACTAAGTAGGGAAACGCTTGAGCTCACTGCATGAGCGGAGTCAGAGACACGTTAGATTAAACGGCAAGGCGGAACAAGCACCCCGGAGGCCCACCGGGCTGACAGGAGCCATCTATCATCTTGACCGCTTCTGGCGATTCTAAAGATTAGCGCTGTGGAAAAAGGGATGATGCGGTGTATGAAGAAAGGCGACAGGGGAGATGATCAAACAGCCACTTCTTAGTGTCCAGTGTCGAATTTCTGCTTTTGGCTTAGAGTCACCCGTAAAAAGAAAATTCATTGTGATCTATCCCTTTCAAGCTGGGATTAGCCAATCGAAAGCCGATTTTCAAGCCGACACCCCTGCCCACCATGTAGCCTCAATGTGCAAATGACCCAACATATAAGAGGCTGAACAGAATGGTCTAATGTCTCGTTTTTTCGCCCGCAGACTCAGTTGTGTTGTTATCTATACACGTCAAGAAAATTGTGATATCACTTTACCTCCATTCGTTTCTCTTTTGGCACCATGGCTTCGTCCAGATTGACATGGGTTTATGAGCGACAAGATCGGGCCAAAGAAGTGTCGAAAGATGTCATCGATGAGTACAGAGACATCATCCGACACCTGTACTTGGACCGGAACATGACTCGCCTAGAGGTAATTAGCCGCCTCAAGGATGAGCATGGGTTTACTGTAGCGTAGGTCACTTTCATTATTACAGCATTTCATCATGGTTGCTAACCAGAGATCGTATAGTCCCAGTCAGTTTGCAAAAGCAACAAAGCGCTGGGGATTCTACAAGCAACCTCGCCAGTCCCAGGCATTACTCCACGCTATTGAAGCAGCTATGGTCCCGGAGCCTGACCCATTGGGCGCGATATTTGAGATCGAGGTCGATCCTTCAGCCGCAGATGATGAGAACGAATCTCTTTCACACACTACTAATGCACCTGTTCCATATTCCCAGATTCCCAAAAACGCCGAAGATGACGGGGATGTAAAGGAGCCATCTCAGAAAACTGGAGACACCTTGCTGGAGGTCCTGAATGACCACCAGAGAACCAGAATATTGACCAGCCAATGGCACCCAGCAGATCTCAAGACTCCTATACGTATTTCGGAGGTACCCAAAACTCAGATTACGCCTGCTTGGAGATTATACCCCTCCTGGGTCCCGGACACAAAGCAACAAAATGTTAAAAAGGCGCCGGACCTATACTTGGACTTTTTGACATGCTGCTACCTCTTTCAAGATTCTTTTGACTTTGTTTATGGAACCATCCACGTCAGTATACCTCAATTTCTGAATCTTATGAGGATCGCCAAATCACCGAGCATGGGTGAATTGACTATCAGTCTGCTGCAAGATTTCCATCTTCTCGAAGCTGCAGAAGGGGACGCAGATAAGACATCAGTCTTGCCATATACCTCTGCACAAGATAGAATGCTTTTTCACGCCTACTTGTTTGACATCTATTCTCTTATGCAAGGCCGAGAGAACCAAGCCCAGAGACATCTTGGTCGACTTCGCGAGATCAGAGATGAGCTCCTAGCGAGGCGATATCGTTCGCTCAGTATGTGGTCCGTCCTTCTTTTGCAACAAGATTGCAGTCAGAAGGATACCCAAGTCGATCTTCTTGAAAGACTGGAGATTGATGATGGAGAATTTTTCTATTCCTTTGAGATGTGCCTGAGTTTATGTAAACAATGCCTTGAGTTGGTCGAAAAAGGCCTCTCAAGCCATTTTATTATTCAACTTGACAGCGTATTTCTGTGCGCAAATGATGCTACAGTTTCACAGGAGATTAGTAGGCTAATGCGGAAAGAAAGCCGTCTTGATACCTGGCAAGAGGCTGGGTTCCTGTTTGCTTTCGTTTGGGGCAATGCACAGCAGGAAACCTCAACCTCATCATCTTGGTGGAAGCAAGCCGAGATATCAGGTATCTCACCTACCCATTTCCTGGCTATTATTTGTCGGATGATTGTTCATCACACTACCATCTCTGACCTACAATTGTCTCATGAGCTTCCATCGAAATCTATCACACAACAGTACATTAGCTTGTTGTATCTACAGACAATCGAGGACTTGTTGGAAACATGTCTCTCAATACGAGAATTGAAGAAAGAATTTCTACAGCACTTTACGAAGCATCACATGTGGTCCAATCTTGAACCAGAGGATAACGGACCAATTAAGCGTGTCCAGAACTACCAGCGGAGAGTTCTAGATAGCGTGATTCGACATAGCATGGATGGTGCAACACATCGCTCATCTGTGCACGAGACTTCACCAGAGGCCACCCCCTCGCAAATGAATGCCCGGAGGACACAACCTCTGAGTCCAAATTCCAACAAGTCCAAAAATGCATCCTCGCGCTCCACAAACTCTTCATATGGCCGAGAAAGATATCTCAGCTCACTCAGCAATAATCCTACAATGACTCGTTCACCAGCGTCGGGATCCTCTCGAGGGTCTTCCATGAACTCGTTTCGGAGATTCCAAGCGGCAAGTACAGCTATTGCAATACGCCTGAAGGACTATCAGGGTACACACATGCAAAGTTTGGATGAATAAGGCAGTATTTAGTTTGAGACTCACGATCACATTTGGTTTCATTTCATTGTTATAAAAGGAGAAGTAGGGTAGCTAAATCAAGAAATGGCTAGATACAACAGCCTGCACCAGTAAGGCGGCCTGTTTCGGAGCACTAACTCATTCCTTATCAGCAGGGCTTTCTTTATAAAAGCTGCTATCCTGTTAGGGTTAAGGTTAGGATAGGATTAGTATCTACTATCTAAGCTATCTTTACCTTTTAGGTTTTTTCTAGCTTAGATCTAGCTAATAAAAAAAAATAGAGATTTTTCTATAAAAAGATAATAAAAAATTATAAAAAAGAAGATATAATACTTTAATAACGCTTAGTATTATGCCCTATACAATCTACTAATAATAAACCTAGTATAGCTTAGTTTATCTACAGTTAGGAACCAACCTGTTATACTAAGTAGGTATAATAGTATT
>JAAOAJ010000223.1:0-26158 GCA_013781345.1 Fusarium coicis | reverse complement strand
GTGCTAGACCCCCCACACCGGTGTTGCGGTCCAGTGCTTGCTGCCACCGCTGCAGCTGGGACCACCTTTTGAACTGGGTTTATCCCCCTCTCCAGCTCCATGTCTTGAAGTACTTTGCTCCGTCCCTGATCCCAATCGTATCCCTCATCCCATTTACCACTTACAGTGCACTACGCCCGCTTCAGTCAATTCGTAAACGGCTCCCGTTGAACTTTCAGCCTAATCTTTTCCTCCTCAAACCTCACGGTCTGTCGCGACGTTTGCCATCCGACCTCTCACCTCTACGGAACAGGCTCGGATTAGTCTCGACAATACCCTCCCTCGCCTTCTGCTGTTTGGTTTCAAGTTCACGACGACTTTGCTTGCTTGTACTTTGTCTCAAGTCTCATCTTCGCCCGTTTATACTCGACAGGGTCATCGCCCACTGTCACATTGTGTATTGTACTGTGTCCGTATCCAAACTCTCGACAATCGAGGATGCTGCGCAGTCGACTGCTGTTGCGTCCCTAGTTTGGTCATCGTCCTGCCTTGCGTCGTACTGTTTTCGAGTATTCTCTACAATCCACCGACCCGGCGCTGTGCCATCCATCGACACAAATCTGCAATCAACACCCATCACCACCCACTTTGGACGTCCGACTCGGCGCAGCCAGAAAACATTTATATATAAAACAAAGGGAAACCGGCAAAAAATCTCCTTCTCCATTACTCAACCCAGCTGCGAATCAGCAGTCTACCTGCATCACCATGGTTGACGACGCGGCCCTCGCCGCTGCGGCTTCGATTGTCGCCTCGATTGCTCCAGATCCCCGACTGCCTAATTCGATACCGGTTGGTGTAGCCTCTCAGGTGCAACTCCCGGGGCCAGATACTCCCGCCAAGCGTAAGCTCGAACTTGAGCTTCAGAACCTTGCTCTGCGTGTTGGAAAGCTCGAGAGCCAGGCCTCAGCTACCTCTCCGTTCCCAGAAACGCCCAACGAGGTTATTGACACTCTTTTCGGCGAAGAGGCTCAGGCTGTGGCGGTCCGTCCCAAGCCTAAAGTCTTTCACGCCCAAGGTAGCCTGCACTCTCCGCATCTGCCATCTTATCAGCTGACCGAAGAAGCCCTTGAAGGACTTCGAGAACATGTGGACGACCAATCCAAGTTACTCGATAGTCAGCGCCAGGAGCTCGCTGGTGTAAATGCTCAGCTCTTGGAGCAGAAGCAGCTACAAGAGCGAGCCCTCGAGATCCTCGAGCAGGAACGTATTGCTACTCTAGAGCGCGAGCTTTGGAAGCATCAGAAAGCCAACGAGGCCTTCCAAAAGGCTCTACGAGAAATTGGAGAGATTGTTACCGCCGTTGCTCGCGGCGATTTGACCATGAAGGTTCGCATGAACACTGTTGAAATGGACCCTGAAATCACAACATTCAAGCGCACTATCAACGCTATGATGGACCAGCTGCAAATATTTGCTAGCGAAGTCTCGCGAGTCGCTCGTGAAGTCGGTACCGAAGGATTGCTTGGCGGCCAAGCCCGTATCGGCGGTGTCGATGGAACATGGAAAGAATTGACTGACAACGGTATATTTCACATATCCCAGAGTCTTTCGTACCACAAAAATTGCTAACCGCCTGCACAGTAAATGTTATGGCCCAGAATCTTACTGATCAAGGTTTGCAACTTTTCCTAGATACGAAATTGATACTCTGTGACTAACAAGTTTCTAGTGAGGGAGATAGCATCGGTTACCACCGCCGTGGCCCACGGCGATCTGACTAAAAAGATCGAACGACCTGCCAGAGGCGAGATATTGCAGCTGCAACAAACGATTAACACCATGGTGGACCAATTACGAACATTTGCTTCTGAAGTCACACGTGTAGCGAGAGATGTCGGGACAGAAGGCATGTTAGGCGGACAAGCCGATGTTGGGGGAGTGCAGGGCATGTGGAACGATCTCACCGTCAATGTCAATGCCATGGCCAACAACTTGACGACTCAAGTGCGCGACATTATCAAGGTTACCACAGCTGTCGCCAAGGGAGATCTTACACAAAAGGTCCAAGCCGATTGCAGGGGAGAGATATTCGAGCTCAAGTCAACCATCAACTCCATGGTTGACCAGCTACAGCAGTTCGCCCGCGAGGTTACCAAGATTGCCCGTGAAGTCGGAACCGAAGGACGCCTGGGAGGGCAGGCCACTGTACATGATGTTGAAGGTACCTGGAGGGATCTGACGGAGAATGTCAACGGCATGGCCATGAACTTGACCACTCAAGTGCGAGAAATTGCCAAAGTTACAACAGCTGTCGCCAAAGGTGACTTGACGAAGAAGATTGGGGTCGAGGTCAAGGGTGAAATTGCAGAACTGAAGAACACCATTAACCAGATGGTGGATCGTCTCGGTACGTTTGCCGTCGAGGTGAGCAAGGTAGCCAGGGAAGTAGGCACAGATGGAACATTGGGTGGACAGGCTCAGGTTGCCAATGTTGAAGGTAAATGGAAGGACCTCACAGAAAACGTCAACACAATGGCGTCAAATCTCACAGTCCAGGTAAAGCTCAGATGTCTGCTCAGAAAGCTCGGGTTTAACATAGCCACTAACCAAATCCTAGGTCCGAAGTATCTCAACCGTTACTCAAGCCATTGCGAACGGCGACATGAGCCAGAAGATCAAGGTCGAAGCAAATGGAGAGATACAAGTGCTGAAAGAAACCATCAATAACATGGTTGACCGTTTGTCTAGCTTCTGTTACGAAGTGCAGCGAGTTGCCAAGGATGTGGGCGTTGATGGAAAGATGGGTGCCCAGGCCGACGTTGGTGGATTAGACGGCCGCTGGAAAGAAATCACGACGGATGTCAATACAATGGCCAGTAACCTGGTAAGTAGTCCTTGATGACCCTGCGGGAACCTCGTTTTCTAACTCGTACAGACTACACAAGTGCGCGCCTTCTCAGATATAACCAACTTGGCCACCGACGGGGATTTCACCAAGCTAGTCGACGTCGAAGCATCGGGTGAGATGGACGAGCTCAAGCGCAAGATCAACCAGATGATTTCAAATCTGCGCGATTCTATTCAGCGTAATACTCAAGCCAGGGAAGCTGCCGAACTTGCCAACAAGACCAAGTCAGAGTTCCTCGCCAACATGTCCCACGAAATTCGAACGCCGATGAACGGTATCATCGGAATGACCCAACTAACATTGGACACCGATCTGACTCAATATCAGAGGGAGATGCTTAACATTGTCAATAATCTTGCCAATAGCCTCTTGACGATAATTGACGATATCCTGGATCTTTCCAAGATTGAAGCTCGGAGAATGGTCATTGAGGAGATTCCTTACACACTGCGTGGAACCGTCTTCAATGCCCTCAAGACTCTCGCTGTCAAGGCAAATGAGAAGTTCTTGGATCTTACCTACAAGGTCGACAGCTCCGTGCCTGATTACGTTATTGGCGACTCGTTCCGCCTCAGACAAATTATCCTCAACCTTGTTGGCAATGCCATCAAGTTCACGGAGCATGGTGAGGTCAGCCTAACGATCAAGGAGAGCATGGGGCAAAACAATGTCCGACCTGGAGAATACGCGGTTGAGTTTGTCGTGGAGGACACGGGCATAGGAATCGCCCAGGATAAACTGGATTTGATCTTCGACACGTTTCAACAAGCGGATGGTTCCATGACGCGCAAGTTTGGCGGAACAGGTCTAGGTCTATCTATTTCGAAACGACTCGTCAACCTCATGGGTGGCGATCTTTGGGTAAACAGTGAACATGGCAAGGGCAGTGAATTTCACTTCACATGCTTAGTCAAGCTTGCTCCCGACGACGCTGCTCTGATCGAGCAACAGATCCGCCCCTACCGAGGTCATCAAGTGCTATTCGTTGATAAGGCTCAGTCGCAGAACGCCACCTCAATCAAGCCTATGTTAGAGAAGATTGGATTGAAGCCCGTCGTTGTGGACTCAGAGAAGAGTCCGGCACTGACTCGACTCCAAAGCGGTGGCTCCCTTCCTTATGATGCTATCCTCGTCGATTCTATCGACACTGCGCGAAGGTTAAGAGCCGTGGACGATTTCAAGTACCTTCCTATCGTCTTGCTGGCACCAGTTGTTCATGTTAGTCTGAAGTCGTGCTTGGATCTGGGAATCACGTCGTATATGACCACGCCGTGCAAGCTCATTGATCTAGGAAACGGCATGATACCAGCCCTCGAGAACCGGGCGACACCTTCACTCGCAGACAACACAAAATCTTTCGAAATTTTGCTCGCCGAAGACAACACCGTCAACCAACGATTAGCAGTGAAAATTCTTGAGAAGTATCACCATGTGGTAACAGTGGTTGGCAACGGCTGGGAAGCCGTCAAAGCCGTCCAAAGCAAGAAATTCGATGTCATTCTTATGGATGTACAAATGCCGATCATGGTAAGTATCAACATTATCAAACTCAATCCTGGCAGCAATCGCGCAGACAGATTAACTAACGGTCTTGATGACAGGGAGGCTTTGAAGCCACGGGCAAGATTCGAGAATACGAACGTGGCATAGGAAGCCACCGCACACCCATCATTGCCCTAACGGCCCACGCCATGATGGGCGACCGAGAGAAGTGTATCCAAGCTCAGATGGACGAGTATTTGTCCAAACCCTTGCAGCAGAACCACCTCATTCAGACGATCCTCAAGTGCGCGACGCTCGGCGGCCCTCTGCTGGAAAAGAATCGTGAAAGGGAACTGGCACTCCATGCCGAGACAAAATCGAAGCATAAGGAGGGGGGGCAGGGCCTGCTACGACCCACGCTCGAGAGCCGCTCATTCACGAGTCGAGAACCTCTGTTGGGAAATGGCAAAGAGAGCCCTGCCATTCTGACCACTGATGAGGATCCCCTGGCAAGAGCACGTCTTGACCTCTCTGATATGCGAAGTCTTACCAACTAACTGGTTCTCGCATTTCAGGCTTTCATGAGATCGCTCAGTCAGTAACGAGATGACGATGGGTCACATGCCTACATTTGCCATTGCAAAACACTACTGCACATTGTGAGACGACTAGTTGAGATTCACCACAGGGTCTTTACCGGTAAACTCACTACTTCTGTACCTATCGTGGATTTTATGACAATACCGACTGTTTTTCACGGGATCTGGTGCATCAACTGGCCATGGCTGACATTAAGATCATGAACCCGAGGCACCGGTTGATTAGGCGACAGCGAATCATGATATCTGGTAAGGTCCAAAGCACTATGTCTCTGCGTTCCTCAGCTTCCATTTGCTTAAAGCTTGAGATGGACATAATTCTTCTTATCGCATTCTATATTTGTCATGTGGGCGTTTCTGGGGTTTTCATGGGCGGACGATTACGTCAAACTTCCTGCAGAGAAGGACGTTTATCAATCCGGTCGCCCGTTACAACGACGTATACCGATTTAGACGAACATGATCCGACAACAAAAACATAAGTATACGATGCATGTCGGCGACCGCAGTTAGAATAAGGAAAGGACGATTGGAGAAGGGTCACTCGAGGATGGGGGGAGGGGGTTTCAAATGGAATGATGTTTGATCTTTTGCTCTACAGGGTTGCTCATCGCGTTTTGTCCGGTTTTTCTCTGTTCGTTCATGTTTATTATTTTCATTTTGCCCTTCTATATGGGGCTGGACATGAGCCTCTGAGCTCGAGGAGTACGTGGGATCGCAAGATAGGTGAGAGAACAGGGATGTTTTTCAAACGAAATAGGGAATGATTATCGAATGGCCGCTACAGTCCAGATATTTCAGGCGTAAGAGTCTTCGGGGAAGATACTGATGAATGACTTGACACCCTGCTTCCCTCATCCAGTCTACTATGTGAAACAAGGTGTAGCCACTGCTTGAAATGGTTGGTCGCTTAGGCTGAATCCTTTTCATTCTTCTCTGCATCGCCATTAGTACCATCCGGTGATTTGCCCTTCTGACCTTTGTCTGCAGCTCCCGGGGAGCCGTTGGCCTTAGCTACGGCAGCGGGCATGTGTGTAATTTCTCTGGCTTCTAAAGCAGCGAGGATGGCATCTAGTCTGTTCTCAAGGTTTGAAAGATTATTCTCAAGGGCTGTAGCCGCTTGTTCGCCTCTATGGATCCTTTGCGTCAGTTGCGGTTCTTAAAAAATCGCTTTTAGAGTTCGACAGTGACAGGGAGGCGAAGGCTATGTCAAGGGTAGTGAGGTGTGTAGGAACAGGAACGACTGCGTCATGCAAGCAGTGAAGATATCGTGATGCGCCTTTGCTAGGGATGCTCGCCTCGCTTGCGAGTCACCAATACAGCGCAAGAACTTATATAACCAATGAAATGCATGTCGAGTGACTTAAGGACGTAGTGATACAAGGATCAGGAGGCAATCGGAGACTTCCCTCACCGATGAAGAGACTGTATAATCCGGGAGATGTAAGGGTAGTGATGGGGCGATTATCGGTGCCAATAGATGCCAATCTCCCGAAGAGCTTGTTCAGCTGAAGTGCTTGAGATTCAGATTTTGAAAAATGGGAATTTTGAAAATCGCCATGGCCATGACTAGGTGTCGGGCACGCCGGTAGGTGAACAGACCTGCGAACTGAGACTGAGACCAAGGGATTTAGAGGCTGGGGAGTTTCTTGTTGCATGCAGGGTCTTGTCAAAAGCCTGAACGAAAGCAATTCATGTGGTTTGATGGCAAATGGGTGTGTATAACAGAAATGCGAGAGTGAGAAGACAGTGGATGGGAAGGATGTGTAGTGTGACAGGCAGTGTGAAAGTGAATAAAGAGTGAGATTAACTGGAGAATGACGCTGAACTTTGGAATAGCATACCTAGCAAGGTCTCGGTAGGCCTGGAACAGAAAATTGTCAGTGAACGGACTATCAATATCATGCAATGCAGTGCAATAGCGATAGCGATAGCGAGGGAAAGATTGACATGGGAGGAAAACGGGAGGGTGTGTGAGCAGAAGAATGCTGACAACAAAATAGTGATATGACACGGGTATTCTCCCAAGGTCCAACCAATCCCAGGATCCAGGATCCAGGGATCAGAGATGCAGAATGCAGGATGCCAATGTTGATGCAGATGCAAATCAGGAGGGTTTGACTTGTGGCAGACAGCCAAGCGAAGCGAGAAGGTCTCGACCAACTGGCTGGGTCTAGCTAAAGGTATAAAACGTTCCACGGGTAGGCCGGGTCTAGACTTTCTGGAGTGGGAATAGACAGGGAATGAATGAATGGCATGTTGAGGAATGATATCGAGATTGGGACCGAAAGAGCATTGTTTGTGGTGACGCTTGCAATTGGCCATCAAATCAACAACCGGGAAACCAATCGAAATGCGAATAAACATATCGACGATCATCTCTGCCATCCCCACACGTACGTTCTTGTTTGTTCTCAGAGCGGCAAAATGATATCGGAGCAACATACGTATGTATGAGAGCTCGAGAAAATGAACGAAAAAAAGAAGGTCGTGGCTTTACTCACCTGGGCCATATCGGCATCCCCCGAACTTGAACGCGAGGCTGAAGGCTCTGGGGCCCGGTTGTTTGTGTCAGATGGGGCCATGGTGTTTTAACTTCCTTTTGCCGTCTATGTACAGTTGACAGAGGCAAGTAATGTTGCAACGATCAGGGATAGGTAGATAGGTAGGTAGATAGGTAGAAAGGTGAGGTAGTCAATGCGATGATTAGTTGAACGGAACGAAGCAATCGCCTCGTCTCCTGGTGGCCGTGGATGATATTGTTTGCGCTGTTTGTTGTAAGAGAACGGAGAAACTGAGGCTGTTCTGAAAAGAGCGGGCTGTCTTTCGATCCACATCCAATCCAATTTTGGATTGCGCTTGCTACGTTACCTTGCCTTACCTTACCTAGTGGTGGGCCCTCGGGGGGAAAAATTAAACGAGACTGGCTTACACCAAAATCCACCGATCTACCACCAAATCCAGTCTCGTTTTTTATTCCCCCCCCTAGGCAGCTTAGATGGTAGGAGGTAGGATGGCTAGGATGGATGGCTGCACCCAATGCATATCCGTATAGTAGTGGAAATTTGGCAAACTTGGGTCTAGAACAATATCTAGATCACGATTTCGACGGGCGCGAACACGGGCCATCGAATACGTCTATGGAGAGGGAGAAAGTGGTGGCTTGTCAATGTCGAATCATGAGAGACACTGAACAAGGGGTAGTTGAGCCTCGACGCTCGACTCTATTCATAAGCACAGACAACAATGACCACATTGGCAGATTGGTCTAAACGGTGGGATTCTTTTGCAAGCCGATGCCATGTTCTACTGACAATGGGCTGTGAATACATCTTAGGCCATGTAGTGAACGTGAAGCCCCTCAAATAACATTTGTAAAGTCTTCTCACATGGGCCAGACATGTATCATGTATGAGAAGCTAGTGCTGCCCTCACAGATATACGAGTTAAAGAATAGGTTACTGGCTGTTTACTCCGTACTTCAGGTTTGCTTTGCCGGTAACAAGAAGACATCACAAACACGCAGCCTAGTAGATGTACGGGAAACTTTCGTAATTCTCCCGTTATTAGGCACCCGTACTAAGACAGCACAGGAAGATATTATCCGAAAGAATAAATGTTGAAATAAATAGTTTCGCATAGTTTCGATTTTATTTCTAATGAAATGTATAAGAGCTGTGGCGGATCCATGGGCTCGACCGATTAGTCTAGACACGTACAACACATGCGCCACAGGCCTGGACCACGACGGATGGTGATCGCAACATGATCTGGGCCATTGCGAGTCGCTTCAAGACAACCGCAGCTGAGCTTCTAGCGTCAGCGAGGGAGTGAGGAGATGGCTCTCAATATTGCTGCCAGGCCCGAAGCAAAGCGAGCGGTCTACTGTGTCAAGGCGTTGGGTTGGATCGGGTCTCTGAGACCAAGAGACAGATAACTGATGCTGCTGTTGTGCAAGTTGCACAGGGAAGTAGGTGAAAAGGCGTGGTACGACTATGATATGCATCTTTTGTCCAATACGGATCGAGGCTGAAACAGACAACTCGCACCCAACAAACGGAGCTCCTTTGGAATCTCCTTTGGTCCGCATTCACAAACATACATACATACATACATACATACATACATACATACATACATACATACATACGCATCCAGGTCGATGGCAAACCAACACGCCGGATCTTAACGTGAAGCTGCATTGACACCAATACTCTAAAAAGGGAATGTACTTCGTGAAGAGGAATTCTTGGAGTATGCCACAGATACGTGCTCACATTTCATGGGATGTACAGTAAGTACTAAGGTAGGTTAGGTAGTCGATCTATCTTTATCCACTCCGCTAACAGGAAATAATCAGAGTGTCTCTGAAACTCTCCGAGCAACTGGGCTGACTGGGCAGCTGGGACTGACACAAACCAGTGGAGTGATGACAAGCCTGCCTGCCTGCAAGCTTTTGTGCCTTTGGCCATCGATCGAACTCGCCGCTCGCATCCATGTCTATGGCTGGGGTTCTAGATTCGACTGCGACCTACCAGCCCGGCCCGGGTATCAGAGTGGCCAAGCACGATCAGTTTTGTAAATCGGGCAGCTCTATTCGCAGTGTCGCATGTGGAGATGAGAGCACAGCAGCAGTGAGCGTAGCAAGTTAATAACTTACCTACTAAGGTATCCAACAATCCGATGACTTTACCTAGGTTAGTACATGCCTAGATCAAGAATGCCAGCACATATGCTGGTGTACAACCCCCCCGCCGGTGCAAAACAGGCTACGGAGATTTCTGCGATAGGATCCATCGATTTACATAAACCCGGGCCTGGCTTGGCTACTCGGAGCAAATCTAGCTGCTGATCATTTCCTATGCTTTATCCGATGTGATTCAATGTTCAAGTGCTGGAATATAAGTCCCCATGTATACTCTTATAATCTAAACTAGGTACTAACCTAGATAACCACTGTGTTTAATCTTGTAGTTCCTACTAACCTTGGTATCCAATGTAAGGCATATACCTCCCCTGAGGTAACTTTGTTTGTAACTTAAGGTACTAGTTACCTTACCTCGGACCTGTATGCGAACGTGTTGAACGTGAAGAAGCATAAAAAAGCGCTTAAGGACGGCCAATCAGATATAGCAACAACTACTAGCTGGAACCGAAAACAAATACCTTAGGTAGGTGCCTACCTCTAGAGTGGGATTATTATAGGCAGGCGTACAGAGGTAGAGCAAGATTAACAGGAGATCCGGGAATAATAGCCTAGGAAAGCGGACTCTAAAGCGGCCCCTTCCATGCACTCTATGCAGGGTTTGGACAGGAACCTACCAACTGCTTCTCTCCCTACCAGTTAGTGCACACCCAGACACCCTTTCCCTTTCCAAAGATCAGATATGGATGGATGGCCATTGCCCTGTCAGCCTGTACCCAGTTAGCCAGTGATCCTAGCATACTAGGTAATCCTACCACTTCGCCACTTATTCCTCCCGTCAACGTTCTAGACTCAACATCGTGGAAAAATATTCGCTGTGATGCGCTTTACGCGACCCTCGGGGTGTCGGTCTTAAGCCTTTACTTTTGCCATCAAAAACTACAATGCCCGAAACCTTTCGGGCAAGGTAGCTTTCATATCTATTCCTTGTGCAGAAACCGCCAGCCGTCGTCGGAGGCGGACGTTGGAGATGCAGCCAGCCTGCCTGTCTGCCCAGGCAGGTACTTCAGCCTCCTTCAACCCTCCAGGCGCCTAGTTTGGCTAATAGTACATAGTTAGGCTGCTGTCATAACAACAGAGAGCATAGTCTTTCGCTTCTCCCGAGAAAACCGGGGATTTTTGGATTCCGAGAGCTTCAAGCTTATTGGCTCAGTGATACGGACCATGCCATGCCCAGTGACCCTTACTTTACATCATTCTTAACTTGCAAGTTCTAATACTAGGCCGTGATCAGTTTTACGATCGATCAAGACATCGGCAACTCAAGCTCAATACTTGGTGGAAATGGCCAAGGTGGCACAGTCCGAATAAGCCTCCGGGATCGAAACGAAAGATGCATGGCTGAATGGCCAGAGGGGGAGGCGTTACATTGTACGGGGAGTCGGCCACTCAACCCGCCACTATTCACCAATCCCAGAGCCCTGAGGGATCGAGATTCTAGACCCTCTGTCGAATTCCCATCCCGCTCATGGCGATTTTACCACCAGCTTTTGATTCACAATTACCGACACCACGTATTGCGGCTATCGTATGTTTTCAATGCCACCTGAGTGGCCGGACGATGAATAATCCTATCTTGCACATCTCGGTCGTTGATAGCCATTAACTTACAAACTACTTGTGAACTATAGCATGCCCACTTATAGCCACTATGCTTAATAGAACCAACGATCCCCTTCAGCTTCGGCTTGTCAACGCAGAATATGCCCAAATGGCCCAAACAGAATTAGATTATGTATCAGAGCACCGGAGAAACAGAATCAAAAGAGGACTGCCGGAGGTCGGTCGTGCGCTTTCACCCTGGACGACACTGCCCCATCATGGTAGAAAGGGAAAACAAATGATGCCTTGGAACACGTTCTAATATGCGTCATTCGACTTGAGGCATCATCAACCATCAGCGTAACATGACGAATTCTGGCGGCTGCATCCCTCTGCACGAACGAACTTCCCAAAGACGTCGGTGGCCGCACCGTGTGGCCCGCGAAAAGGGGATCTGGGGCATTTCTGAGCAAGCAGATCACCTGTTGGCGCAGCATCATGGGCGATTCGATCAAGGCCCAGCTCGATCATGGTGAAGTTGGAGTTCTGGCGTTGTGCGATCAATAAGCCAAACCTCGATTTCAACAAAGGCGATGGCTCGATGGCGATCAGGAACAACCCACGGGCGGATTGTGGACAGCCCAGGGCGTGCGTCACTTATACCGGCTCCACACCCCCGGCTCGCAATAGCTCCGACCACCAGAACTTGACCCAGAAACTCCGTTTTAGTTAACCCACAACCACCTGGCTACCGACGAGCGTTGCCATTTGTAGAACAAGCTCAACTTCAACCCTGACCGTCCGTCTGTCACGCTTCTTTTAGCTGGTTGATGCGTACCGTCTCGGCGAGTTTCGAAGATCTTTGAGGCTTTGAGCCAGCTGCAGAGACTAGAGGGAGGATATGGGGAGACCACGTCTAAGAGCGTGACATTCTCACCCCATCACGCAGTCATCCCGTATCGTACAGTACGGGAGGCCACGACCGTTTCACGAATTGGGATCGAGATCTTACCCGTTACAATTTCTGAGTAGCTGCGCTACCGACATGCGCCTGGGTTTGAGGGCTGGCAAAGCCTGGTGTGGACGGGTGACGCACCTAGCCAATTACTGTCATCCTGCCGTGTCGGGGCAAATCAATCAATCAAATTGACGGTTGATCGTCATGCCCAATTGCCTCTTTCTGAATAGAGGATGCGATGCGCCAAACCCCATTACAGGCCTGCCCGTGTCCTTGGAACATCATGATGGCTCGCTCTGTGGAACATCAAGAAAACACCAGCAGCATCAGCATCAGCATCAGCACCAGCACCAGCATCAGCATCAGCAGCAATGGTGTGTATCTTTTCGATGAGTGCCGATTTCCTTCTGACTTTCGATTTGGTGCTCCCATCTCAAGCACCGCGTTGCATTCTCCATTCAACACATCAGTCCATCCATTCATAGATGGGCTCTGCTAGAACTCACAGTCACGGGCACCAGTAGCGTTGCGTTGCGTTGCGTTGAAGCGACATCAATATGCCCATGGTCCCAGATATCGTTCATGAATGCGTCAATTGGACCAAGTTGGGGCATCTCGATGTTGTCCAGGTGCCGCCCTATCGTATACGTAGCCGACGACAGGGCCTCGGGGGTCCGCGCTTCTTGTTTTAGACCCATCTCGAGTCTGAACTGCCTTTCTGTACGTACGTTGCTTAGCAATGTTGGTGCCAATTGTCCATAACTCCCAAGACCCAATATGATGGATGATGGACAATGATGATAATGCTTCGGTGTAAAATCGGCCCTTGCATCATTCATCTTTCTCGAACGTCAAAACTTGATACGCTCTGTAACAGAAAAAGAAAGAGGCTGCGAATCAACAGCCAGCCCAGAATTTAAGAGACAAGCATGCCAAGGCTGTGTGCCCTTGACGGAAGATTGTAGGCCTACACCCTTCTTCTACACACGTTCACGCCCCCCTTAGGTTGAGTTGTGAACTGACTGGGCTAGACCATGCCCTCCTAGTTCTCTTGGGGCCTCTGAACAGCAAGACCACCCCGAAGCGAGTGCCATGTAAGGAATCTGATGTTTCTGCTCTTTTTCTGCCACTTGAACTCTCACGATTCTACCATCGCTTCCGAAACCCTGCTTTGCCTATTTCACGTTCATCAACTAATAATCGTGTTTACTCTTTTGCCGGTGGCTGCGGCACCTCCGACTCTTCCCCGGTTTCCCCTGGACCCTGTCTCTACCTCCATCTATACAGCATTCTGGATTCCACGATGCCCTGAATAAGAATCCCCCATCCCAATATTGGCTTTAACACCAGCTCCGCACAGAGTAACTCATATTTGACCTGTCTTTCTTCGACAGCCCTCACACCCCTCCCGTACGTCCACGACTGAAGTCCCATCCCTGCAGTGTAATTCTTATATTCGTCCTGCCTTGCCTTGCCTGTCCTTTGACTCTCACGCTCGCGCACACGCCAACAAGAGCCTAGGTCCAGAACACTTGACCTTCAACCGACCTGCAGCCAGACCTAACCCGGGGCCTGTCCCCTTGGATCTGTCACCTCACAGTCACCTCATAAGTTTCAATCCGAACATCACCTGCCAATCCACATCTCGTCACTATCCGCGACATCTATCCCTGACGAGTTCTTGCGCCGCTGACAGACCGTGAGCTTTCATTCTTCCCTCATCGCGGTTGGACACAATACCCTTCCGTCAATCCACCACAGCACAGCACTTGCTCTTCGCAATCGAGATATCCGATTCCGCTTGTTGTCTCTGGGGGTGCTCGTAACTGCTCTTCGCTCCCTCTCGAACTCATCTCATCTATCCAGCCTACTTGCCGGCCCTCTGTGGTTTCCCATTCCTTTGACTGTCCATCTTCTGCCTCAGAAAACTATTTCTGCTCATCGCTGTGGCTTGTCAATCGGCGAAGATTAACGACCCTTCACCATATGAGCCAACGCTTTTCTTGTCCAAGGTTCACTGCTCACCTATTCTCCGGCCCAATACCATCACCTCTTGCTTGTACGTGCCTCCTATTTCTTTCGTCATTCTCCTACTCACTCCTCTTTCCCTTACCCTCTGTATATTCACCAAGGACTTTATGCCCTTGAACATAATCATCAGATCCTATTCCTCTCGATCCCTGAGTTTATCACTCCCTTATTGCCCAGGATCTCCGTTGCATGTCCGAACCTCCTCACTCATCACACTTGATCCATCACTACACATCCAAGGTCCAAAGCCTCAACCGCATAGTCAGAAACTCTTCGATTGTAACATAACACCTTATTACTCCCAAATTCTTGCCTAACATCAATCTCACAATAACTCCTTGTTAAACTACCAAGCTTGAACCGACATCGTCAGTTCATCAAAGCTCAGTGCCAAACCCCGCGTTTCAAAACCCACCTATTTTCATTTATACCCATCCATCACCACCAAACGACAAGAGAGACCATCAAAAGCCTCATACACCAGTGGTTAACATATTTCTATAATAGACGAACCCGAACATAACACCAGACTTGCACGGGAAACACCCTCGACGCAAACTGGTTTGATCACTTGATACCTTTGTTTTTTTCTCTCATCAAATTGTATAACGCCGTAGCACTTGAACCTGGGACGAAGTTGAACCGCCACACTGGCACCAATTAATCCAAAAAAACCGTTCGTCTTTGGAGGGAGGTTCCCCGGAACTTTCCAGCTGGGCTGTATGTCTCCCGATCTAGAGTCAATTTTTGCCGAGTTGGGATTGTCCCAGTATCTTGGTGCATTCGTTGAGCAAGGTTTCGATGAGTGGGATATCATTCTTGACATCCAGGAGTCAGATCTGTATGTTTCATTTTTACTGGACTGATTGCAACACTTCCTCTAACAGCCTTTTTCAGAGATGCATTGGGTGTCAAACTTGGCCACCGGAGGGTATGGTTCCTGTCACCGCCTACTCAGGCAGCCACTGACTCAATTTCTTTAGAAGCTCCAGAGAAGGATAGCTAATGCCCGTGGCATCTCCCCATCGGTGTCATTGGTGACTCCTGTCAGGCCAACCAGCGAAGATGCAAAATCGGATAGTGTGCAGCCTGAGCCCACTCGGACGGAACTACCTCCCGATGGGCAAGGTGTTGCCAAACGAAAGTATCGGCGCCACCCTAAGGTGAGTTGAAACTTTTGCATTCCTGCAGTGGCGATTTGATGACTAACGAGGTACCAGCCTGACGAGAATGCCCCTGAGAGACCCCCGTCAGCATATGTATTGTTTTCCAACAGTGAGTTGTGCCCTGACACGCGCTCGCTGTTCGTGAATATTTACTGACAAACGATGGAAAGAAATGAGGGAAGACTTAAAAAGCCAAAATCTCACGTTCACAGAAATTGCAAAACTCGTCGGAGAGAATTGGCAAAACCTGAATGCAAGTGAAAAGGAGGCATATGAAAGCCAAGCAAATGCGGATAAGGAGAAGTACCACCGAGACTTGATGGACTATAAGAAAACGGCCGATTATCGGAAGTATATGCAATATCTCCACGAGTTCAAAGAGAAACAGGCCAAACGTACCCAAGGTTTGTAGCCATATGGCATCAAATCCACCACACTTTGACATGACAGTAAAACTGACACCCCGCCGTTGGCTAGCCGATGTCTCCAAGAGGACAAAATTGGATCCCGTTCGATTAAGACACAGCAGCAGTAGCAGCAGCACCATGACACCGGGAGGCAACACTTCGAGCGGCAGTGGTAGTGAGAGGTTGCAAGGGAGCGAGCCACCACCTTGTCGGCGAGAAAGGTTGAATTCGATCGCATCGATAGCTGAATCGCAGCACTCGTCAACTACGCCAACTCTGTTGTCTCAGGCAAACTCGAACGACGAGACCATGTCATCACCCCAGGCCGCCTATTTCGATGCTGGAAGTCCACGGGAACCCCAATACCAAGCTCCTCAACGCCAGCAGTCCTGGCGAGAAGGAGGTCGGGGGGTAGAAGTTTCACATCAGCATCTACCCTCGTTGTCCAACATGCTCGAAGATGGAAGGAAAGGGATGCCAATTGCATCCGGGTCGGAAGGTAATTCTTATTCGAGTGGTTTTGTTACCGCGAACCACCCTAGGTCGGTACCCGAAGTCCCCAACGTGCTTCCATCCGCGCCGCCCAAGCCCCCCCTGCTCCGGCACGAACCGTCTTCGAGCAGCAGTATTGGTTCAGTGAGTCCAGCAGGGGGCTTTTCACGGACTCCCGGCGAAGGACCGCTCCCAATCCACGCTCTTCTTTCCCACCACCAGACGCTGCCGACACCAGTTGTTGCTGCCAATGCGGCCATGTTCGAACGGGGTTCTCCTGTTTCCGGGTTAGGTACTGGTACGACGACCCCGAGCCCAACAGACCCTGTGCCGCTCGCAAGGCCATATTTTGGCCACGGCGTTGTGCCCAGGGGATATGGTACTTGAATCTCTGGAGGCTTCGTTAAGAAGTCCAAGCTAACTCGGCTTTTAAGGCTCTCAACCATTGCCACCCACTGGCCCTCCAGCCAGGAACGACGAATACATGGTGGACAGCGATGTGCCAATGACGCCGGCACCTGATTTGATGGCTCCAATGAAGGATCGGTCCTTCAAGACTCGTCTCGATGGCATGAGCGTCTTACTCAGAGCTGGTGAGCTTGTCGAAAAGCATGAACGCGACGAACGACGATGAAGGGCGGTGACGATGAACTTAAGCTGATAGCATACATACTGCTGCTGCGTTCGACGCCAAAACGCTTGTGTCCAGATGTGTCGATATGCAACATAGTCACCCCTGGGGGCCCCTTTCGTTTCTTATCTTATCCGATACCCACGCATGATGATGTCAAGTCTTTTCCATTTCATGATTCTGTCTTTAGGTGGATGGTGGTACAGTTTGAGCGAGTACCTATAATGGCTGCTGTGGTAATATCGAGTCGCGCAGTCGCGGATTCTGGCGTTAGGTGCTTTAGCTTTAGGTTGGAAAGAGTTTTGAAAGGATCCAAAAATAGCATGAGGAAGTCATGAGGAATTTGGCTGGTGTATAGTTGAAAGGGTTACCCATGTCGGTAACTAGATTATTCGAGGGCACATACTCTATTGGTTTTTTAGTGTGCAATGAATTAGGTATTGCAAGAAAATGACCAGGAATTGGGTCAGTATGGAAACTTATGGCAGAACCAATGCCAAGTCATGGAATTGGACGTTATGTTATATACATGTGAGCGAGTAGTGCATGTCCACATCGAGGAACCAGATTGGTGTTCTGATCAAGGGGGTTTTACGGGTGTGAGACCACCACCAGATCATTGCGGCGAGAGAGGGGCAGTTCAGTCCCGCGATACTGATAATTCTGAAGACAAGGGAGGCTGTCGATTGATCGATGTGTATTGTATAAGGTACCTATACGAGATGTAGCTGGTCTACAATAGATGTGTAGTAGCCAATCGAAGTAACAGGTAAAGGTGGGTGACTGATTATATAGAAGGAGAGGCCAAAGATGTGAGGAGAGAAAGATGAACGAAATGAAAAGAACGAGACGATCTCAAGGGTCCTTCTTTATTCATCAGACTTATCTACCTCAGCAAAGTTGCTTTGTTCTTGTTCTCTCGTCTGGATTGGCACCCCCACCACACAATTTATCAACATCGTCATAAGGGTCCAGTTCGTAACCCGTTTCAACGTCATGGCGCAGCCACAAAAGCCAATGAGTGGGTCCGAGACTGGGATATCGAGGCACGTACCTGACTCGAGGGTTCCAGGTTCTTACATAAGGTACCTGAGTAACCTTACCTAAGTATCTAACGTACCTTTAGGTACCTACCTTACCTACCGTATGACCTACTTGCTAGAAGTTAGTACCTAGGTACTTTACCATAAAATCATACATATCCTGAATATCTACCTACTTTACCTGAACAAAACCAAGTTAAGGTAATCAGGACCCGATCTTGAACACACGAGCTAGTAATCATTTGCTCTAGGTACTGGGGTCACTATATGAGTTGGTCAGTACCTTAACATCATCTCTCAGCAATCTTCAGTCAGTACTTACTTACCCAGGTCACATAGGTAGGTACAAGTTTGCATGGCTATAGTAATTAATTCGCTTTATCCATGGGAACTGGGGAGTCAGCTATGAGATGAGTGTGATGTTGTGGGTATCATGGTGGCATTGGCGTATTCGACTAGGTGATAGAATGACGAATCTTCTATCCGTACCGCCGTTGATTTTCCAGCAGCGACGAGATTAGGATGTGAACGTCAAGTCAGGCTGCCATTAACCAAGTATTTATTATCATTGGGGAAGCTCGGACACGACCCAAGAGACCACAAAAGCTCACACGCTCAAGAATTCAAACTTGCTTTCTTTATACCTGCAAAAGGAACCCCGCAAAAGGAGGCTGCAAATTCAAGAACCACCACCTCATCTTCGAGCTGGCATCCATCCACATGGTATAAAGCAAAGCTCGTGAATATGATCAATCAATCATTCCTTCGTGTCCTTCATTCAAAACAAGTAATCTAGATATTGTTATTGTTGACTTCTCCCCCCAACGCCAGGATATCACGTTATCTTCCATGCCATGCCATGCCATCCATACCATACCATACCATGCATTGCTAGGTGTCCCTTGAACAATTCCGCGAGCATCTCATGCATGACTTGTCGAACAAACAAGTACATGGCCACCCCCAAATTTACTCAAGACAAGTGGTCACATAGCTCAAAATCGCTCCCGCTATTCACCCTCGACAATCTCCGCTGACCAATCCCTGCGGATCTCAAGTTCCGACAGACCAGGTGTGTTGTCAATCACAAGGCCCTTCTCATTGGCCAAGTGCAAGAGACAGATAAAGCAGAATGAGGTCGAAATATCATCCATCACCGGCTTGGGATATACGGTCTGCAGATTGTTCATGATCTCTGTGAACTTGAGCGTCTCTTCTTGCTTAGGTTCGCTGACATCCACTGCTTGGGGCTCAGGTTGTTTCTGCAGTTAGATGTATTAGCATAATGCCACGTCGTCGTTTTCGATTGTGCACAAAAACTTACTTGAAGAATGTCGACATCCATACCCTTCCACAACTCTTCCTTCAACCTTCGCACATCCACCTTCTTGGCTACCCTGGCGTATTGCACATACTCGGGTCGTACACGCCTCGTTTGAGTGACCAGTGTCGTTCCGAATGCCCCAGTATTAGTTACTGTCTCTCCATTAAGTAGAGCTGTGAGCCCTCCGCCATCAGTGATTCCAGCCTGCCCGTCAAGCCCTGGTGAGAAGTGTTCTCTTGCGTCCGCAAATTCTAGATCGTCATCGTCGTCCAAGTCCCCGCCGCCGGGGAATGGCATAACATCGTCCTGGAAGAAGTTGGCATCATAGTCGCCTTCAGGCAACGCTGTCTCGTCTGTATGTTGCGGGGCCTTTTGGTTGGCCCAGAATGCTTCGTCCATTTCCCCATCAGGTTGATTATCTGCACCGGTATTACCAAAACCACCCCCCCCGCCGCGAGAGCTGAAGCCTGTGCGTCGTTTGCTCATCCGTGCCTTTGGCTTGAGGAACAGGCTTAGCAGAGACCTGGAGTTAAAGTGCTTGTCGTCAGGCAGAAGATTGCGTGACTTGGATTTCCAATCCTTCTTAGGCATGCTGATGGCCGAATTGTTGGTGGCCTGTGTATGGATGATGTCCGAAGTGTGTGAATCCAGCGGTGCGGCAAAGTCGATTTCAAAGGGCTCTTTCTCCTTGCGCTTCTTTGTCTCTGTTGCCGGCTTATTCACATCCTTGATCTTCCTGATCCTCCAGTGCTCCGCGCTCGCCCAATTTCTCTGCAACGCCTGGTCGAAAAATCCAAGGATGTCTTCGTGCATCTTGTCCGCCTTCTGCGCGCTCGTCATTGAAACAATGTATTCACCGTTGCCGTCCATCTCATCCCCCTCACCACCCTCTTCACCAAGGCCAGCGTCGTACACTCGCATCTGTGGCTCCAGTGCGGCCTCTCTAGCCCAGGCCTCGCCACCCTCGCCAAAAGCAACATTATCAGCAGCGTCGAAGGCTCCCAGGGCGAGGTCATCATCGTCGAAGCCTGCTGCTTCGTCACCATCGATTACGAGACCGGAAAAGTCGCCAAGCGCGCCGGGGGTCTTTTCCTTGTCCTGGTCCTGTCTCCAATCCTCGGGCGCCTTTAGGAATGGAATATCCATGGATCCCGAAGGATCGCCAAGATCAAACGTCTTTAGAGAAGGACAAACATCGAGCTCATCGAGTCGCTGTAAGTCCGGGATGAACTTGGCACCCAGGACTCCAACATCAATTTCGACGTCGTCGGCTTCTTCCTCATCTTCCAGCTCCTCTTCCTCTGGGTCGTTCTCGGCCTCCTCGTCTTCTCCGTCGTCCTCTTCATCGTCGGACTTCGTCCTTCCAAGGGTGGTGGCATCACCAGTATCGTCGCTACTGTCAAAGACGATACGTCCTTGTGAATCGATCATGAGATGATTTAGAAGAAGACCCTTGGCGCCACCTTCATCAAAATCGGCAGATGCTTTTTTGAACAGGGGATCGACGGCGAATTCCAGCTCAAACTTTTTGAGCTGCAGCGAGTTGAACGAGGGGGCAAGGGTTGCTTCAGATGATCGCTGTGTCTAGTAAATGTTAGGTTGAACCTTTGGGGCGTGCCCGCATGTTTGCCATACCTTCTTCTTGGGCTTCTTTTTTACGTTGCCATCCTCATCGAGTTCTTCTTCGTCGCTCTCGTCGGCATCGTCGCCATCCTTGTCTTTCTTCTTGGCGTTGTTGCTATCGGCGAGGCCACTCAATAGCTTCCCTGTTTCCGTAGCGACGCTGTCAACACGATTGGTGTAGATCTTGACGCATCCGTCCAAGGTGCAACTGGCCTTTTGGAAGTTCACACCGTCGCCTTCCTTGAGGAGTGACATATCGTGAAAGTAGTCTATGAGAGCAAAGTTCCATGAATTTGTCGCATTGATTTTGTTGTCGGTGGCCATCTTCATCCATTCTTCGAAATTGGCGAGAAGCGGCACACGCTTCATAGGCGTGACCGCAGAGCCTCCGACCACAAAGCCCTCGTTATCTTCGATATTGCTGGCGCGGCCGCCGCGGGGAGTTTGGGGATCACCGTTCTCCATGTCGTCAAGGCGAAGGCCAACCTTGCGAGGAGTTGCGGCCTTCTTGATCTCGTTAAATTGTCTTTCGTGGAGAGCTCTCCTGGAGCTCATGCGCTGCCCCTTTTCAGAGACATCATCGTTGAGGGGGATTCTGGATGGTTGCATTAGCACACCACAGTTGTTGCTGGGGAGTCGATGACTGACTTGACGGGTGACTGCGTTATGAATGGTGAGGCCGTACTAGAGCCTGTGTTGTTCCTAGCATTCCCCGTCCGGGGGACTTGAGCAACTCGAGGCATTTTCAGTTTATTTGTGTGGATTTTGGGGGGGATAAAAAGGGCGTGTTTGGACGAGGCCTATCGCGTTGTCGTCCCCCTGGCCAAAGTAAACAAAATAAATGCCAACTGCTAGCACGAGGGGTGGGCGGTGTGTGGGGTGACCTCAATCCATGCTCTGTTGTTGTTGTTGTTTAGCCTTAGGCCTCAACTGTGGCTGGAGGTGATACCCAGCCACAGCACGGAGTTACGGATAACTCTCCGTGGTCTGAAACGGAACATCACGGACAACAGACGCTGCCAAGGCATGAACAGTCCAGAGACTCCAAACAACCCAATGGTAACTTACCCCTGCCCACGCATGTCCATGCCACCTTTATCCTGTCTTATCACCAAGTTTCCAGTAAGTAAGCACGTGGCGCAACCTCAAGCAAGCACGTTGAAGGTGAGAAGCTTAAACAAGTGACCCGGCGTACGCGTACGTTGTACGTGCAAGTGGCAGAGAAGCCGGTGTATCGTATCGTACAGTATCGACAAAGCAAGCAGCTCCTGTCATCGTTAGTGGGCAGTCTGTCACTGGGAGCTCTGAACTGGATCAGCTGTGTCTTGGTGGTTCCTGCCAATCTCGAAGCTAATAAGGTACCTTGGCCACACCTCACTCATACACTAACTGTGGCAAGCAATCTGTAGTGTCTACCTGAGGTAAGGTACCTAGGTTGAAGTACTAAGGTTAAGTAACGTAGGTAAGTACCTAAGGTACTAAGGTAGGAATCTCTGATGAACAACTGGCGGCCTCCCTTCATCTTCGTCACCATCACCAAACTAGGTTGTAACAAACCCGTCGCAAAGAGACGCTAAAATGCTGGAAACTGGATTTCTGCATGCTTCAAAAGGGAAAGTCGATGCATAATGGGGGGTTATTAAGATTCTCGATCACCGATCCACGATTCTCCCCCTCGGTTAAGTTAACGTGGGAATGGGGCGTGCCACGGACTTGGGAGCATGTAACATCAAGATCCATACCACGGACACTTTATTAACCTAACCTTTAAACCTTACCTTACCTTATCTAGCACTGAATCCAATTCTTGTTCTCCAAACATTTCCTCTGCATCTTTCCTACTCCCATTCCTGAATTGTATCTCAATTTATATTCTTAAGCTTCATAAGTCCCGTTCTTGTTCCTTGTTTTTCTTTCTTTCTCTTTCAAGATCATAATGGCACCCAGAGAAGCTTCTTCATGACATGACGATACCGGTTCCAACATGACGAATACCACCCCCCGTGGGCTTCTCTGCCCCATCAGCGAGACTACCAAACGTCCCAATGCGACCCCCAAACGTTTCCCAAGAGGCAGCCGCTTACAGTCTCGCCCTTTCTATACTACGGTCCTCCTTCTATCAGTCCTGACTGCGTATTCATTTTTGTCGCATACAACCTTCGCGCAGTCCGTTTCCAATCGCGCGGCAGATCCCGATCTGCTCTTCAAGCGCAGTTCCTCCACGGTCGAAACACCCGAGTGCAATCAAATCCACGACGCTGTAGACAAATGCGCCTTTGTGCGCAGATACTGCAACGATGATGATGCTGGGCTTATACACTATATCGAACTGTATTATTGCTCTTTCGGCAATGCAAGACCCGTCGCATTCACAGCTCTCGTGCTTTGGCTGGGCCTCCTCTTCACCACCATCGGCATCGCTGCAAGTGATTTCTTCAGTGTCAACCTAAGCACGATAGCGACAGT
Organism: Fusarium coicis; assembly: GCA_013781345.1. Classification (NCBI taxonomy): domain Eukaryota; kingdom Fungi; phylum Ascomycota; class Sordariomycetes; order Hypocreales; family Nectriaceae; genus Fusarium; species Fusarium coicis. Next base: position 2,799 of record JAAOAJ010000223.1, on the reverse strand, counting down.
TCTTGGTCTGAGCGAGAGTTTGGCAGGCGTCACATTCCTCGCCTTTGGCAATGGGTCTCCCGATGTGTTCAGCACCTTTGCAGCCATGGGCTCTAACAGCGCCAGCATGGCCGTTGGAGAGCTGATCGGCGCGGCAAGCTTTATCACAGGTGTCGTTGCTGGTTCTATGGCATTGGTGAGGGAGTTTCGTGTTGATCGGAAGTCATACACACGCGATATTTGCTTCTTCATTCTTGCGGTCGTCTTCACCATGATCTTCCTAGCTGATGGCCACCTTCACTTGTGGGAGTGTTGGGTGATGATAGGCTACTATGGAGTGTATGTCGTTACTGTTGTAACATGGCACTGGTACTCCACGAGACGCAAAGCTAGACAACGCAGAGAAGGCGAAGCGCGCAGCCATGTGTATGCAGCCCTAGGTCACTCGGGGGACGAGTTGGCCGGCGAGCCATATAGAGACGACCCAGATGATGCTGGCTCGGGCCCTGGCACTGCGCACGCTACGCCGCCTGATATCTCGCTTCTTGAAGCCGGACCCAGAATCGAGGTTGACGGTATGCCTCAGCGAGCTGGAAGCGACACGTCTAGTGAAGACCATGATCGCATGGTTGCAGCCGAGGTTGCCAGCAGCATGCGAGTTCTGCGAGGTCGTGGAGTTCGACGAAACACAATGACGCCCATCCGACCTAGTCTTGTAGGTGCACTGGAATTTCGGTCTGCTTTGGCGCAGTTACAGCGCGAGGGTAATTTACAGCTGTCGACGATCCCAGGAAGAAGCTACTCGGATTATCATGTGCACAGGCGCAGGCAGACCACCGCAACAATCGCGGAATCAGCTCGGTCTGATGGCCAGTTCGACCCCAACACTGGTGAGCACGCACCAATAAGGAACAGAGCACTCTCTTCTGGAGACGTCCCAGTTGGTGTGCCTGCTCACCCAGACCTACACATTCCGCGCCGCAACGGATCTGAACCGACGTTGTCCGTTCCTGGCTCAACAGCCAGTGGAACGAGGGCATCAAGCCCCAGCCCATCCTACACTGTAGGAGGAAACTTGGCAGCGCCTCCTGTCGGTCCTAGTGGGACCACCCACGATGCGCCTCCAGAAGACCAGAAAGGACAGCTGCTGACTCCCGAGCTTCGTCTGCAAATACCTTCCAGCCGACGTAGCAGTTACAGCGACCGCTCCTCGCCAAACACGCCTTTCCCTATGTACAGTGACTCGCCAGCACTGCTTACGCCCAATTACCAGAATGACCCAATTGAGTTCGTCTCGCCAGGAGGAGTATCACCCAGTACCGTAGCACCGGGTCCAGCAAGCCGTGAGACACCCTTTGCCGACTTGCAACTGACAGTCGATGCCCCGTCACGTCCTGTTAGATGGTGGCCTTATGCCGTGCTACCAGCTCCCCATGTCTTGTGGGCAACTTTGTTCCCTACATTGCAAGGCTGGAAAGAGAAGACGGCATGGGACAAGTTTGTCAGTGCCATCTCTGTCCCAAGTATCTTTCTTTTGGTGGTGACTTTGCCCGTCGTAGACTCAGAAACAACAGATGGCGAATCATCTATCCTCGAAGCACTCAACGACCACACCGATCATTACCATCACGATCACCAAGGTGTTGGGCACATGGCTCCGCCCATATCAATCGAGCACTCGGCGATTGAGCCAGAAGGAGAGTCGGAATGGGAGCGTTATCGTAGACACACCATCACAAGCCGTGGCAACAGTCACGTTGGCCTTGCGACGACACCATCTACAGCACATGCTGCGGATGGAGAGACCCTGGCCGCCTCGCAGTTCTCTCTGGGTCCACCGGCCATAGTGGCAAAGCCAGCTTCAGATTTCCATTCCTCCAGCAGCGTCAAGAATGACTGCACAGGCTGGAACCGATGGCTCGTGGCGCTACAACTATTTACTGGTCCCCAGTTTGCTGTCCTTGTGTTTTGGGCCAATACCTTGGAGGACTGGGAGAACCCTCATAAAGCTTTGATCCGTATGGTGTTATACACACTCCTGGCATCTCTCATTCTTCTCGGTGTCTTGGTCGTTTTCACGTCAGAGGATAGACCTCCTCGTTACCATTACATGCTTTGCTTCATGGGATTCATTATTAGTATTGCTTGGATCTCAACCATCGCAGGCGAGGTTGTGGGGGTTCTCAAGACGATTGGAGTAATTTTGAATATCTCGGAAGCGCTACTGGGTCTCACCATATTTGCTGCTGGCAACAGTGTGGGGGATCTAGTCGCTGATATCACAGTAGCACGGCTTGGGTATCCCGTGATGGCTTTGTAAGTACAGGAGGGCCTCCTTGGAGCACTTGGGCTAACATGGCATCTAGATCTGCTTGCTTTGGTGGCCCTATGCTGAACATCCTTCTGGGCATTGGTATCGGCGGTGCCATGATGACAATCCAGAAGGCAAACAAGAAGCATCGCAAGAACCCCAGCCATCCCATCAAGTACAAGCCTTACCGCATTCAAGTTGGAGGGACGCTGATGATCTCAGCTATCACACTGCTTGTCACGCTGGTGGGCTTGCTTATTGTTGTGCCCATGAACAAATGGATATTGAGTCGCAAGATTGGATGGGGACTGATCACTCTCTGGGCAGTGAGCACAATCGTAAACGTGATCGTCGAGCTTACTGGAGCTTGGGGTGAAATGGCATAGTCTACCATGAACTCGGTTGGGCTTATAAAGGCGTTTTTGTCTTATTCATACATTCTTTGAGCGACTGTTTAGACCAAGCAATAACATGGCTTTGCAGTTTTGTTTATTTATTTATTTATTTAT
>JAAOAJ010000222.1:0-21066 GCA_013781345.1 Fusarium coicis | reverse complement strand
ATCGGATCTCCCTGCCATGATATGGTTATGAAACTTTTCTCCGTCTGTGACTATATTGTCGCCCATGAAGGTGCAAAGCCGACGGAAGAGATCTATCACTGGAATCGTCGCCCGCGTAGGAGGTTGCAGTTCACGGTGGCCTCGCTTTAGCGTCTTTTCGAAACCTGTGCCAATTGACAACAGAATATCAGGCACACAATGACCCTGCGTCAGGGCAGGGACGAGAGATAGTGCCACGTCGGCAGGGTTACTTCGCCACATTGCACCATCCTGGAATGTGCCGACACCGTCGATGGTGAATGTTGGGAATATAACGGGCGCAGCTGAGGTGGACCGCGCACTTTCACGTCACATTCATAAGTCAGCTTTGTGAGACAAGAATGGGTTAAAAAAAAGCAACAAAACCCATGTCAGGACAGGAATAAACTCGACTCACGCTTGCCAGGCAAGGATTGCCTCTTGCCCTTCTTCGTCAGTGGGATGACGAAATGCTTGTTCAAAGTCTTTGCGAGAGTCATCGAGGCCGACCCCATTGAAATTACTTAGTATCTGATCCCCTTTTGGCGTTCCTTTGACTGTGACGAGAACCTTTGCAGCCCGAGCAGTTGCGGGGGTATAGTCAGATAGCTTGCTCTCACCATAGTGCCTCTTTAGAGCTTCGTCTATGGCACTACTACCATAGATCGATCCTCGTGCGATCAGATTGAAGGCCCTTGCCCAAATGGGTTGCGAGACAAAGACGCGCTGGCTAAGGTCTGTAAAGTCTTGGATAGCCTTCTTGACAGACATACCTTTGTGAGCAAGGGTCAAAGCACAGATGCCGCCTGTAAACCACGTTAGTTTCCAAGTGGGTACACGTGAAACGATGCCCAGAATTCACTGATGTCTACTACCATCCGCTTCACCGCCTCTTCCTCTTTCTTGCTCCTCAATACTTTTTTTTCGCACATCCAGCCTCTACCCCGATATTTGTTTCTAGCCTTCAGTCTCAAAATAAACCTTTTTGATCACTCACCTGAGCTTGTCCCGGCACAAACGTCAAATAGGTCTATTATGGGCATCCCAGGAAGGAAGACCCATAGCATCGACTGCAACATGTGTAGACATTGCAACATTATGATGCCTCTGACTCCGCCACCGTCAAGAGCAAGGACCCTGATACCTTTTGTCTTAGGCCGAAATTTGAAAACTACGCCAGTAAAGCAAGCTTGACAACAGATGCATTCTTCAACAGCGTGGGTTTCACGCCCTATCTTCCGCCCCAGACGTCTAATGTCAAACTCGCAATACATGTGGCCGCAGGGTAGCCCATACTCAGGTCGTCGTAGAATGCAAGCGGGGCAGTAGTCGTGGACTTTTTGCGACCGCCAGCGATCACGGGAGGTGGCCAGAAATAAGAGGTGGCGACGCTCGTGTGAGCTCATCGGCGTATTAAAATCCACCGTGTTACCTTCTTGGCAGAACCGACCTGGCGGCGCCTGTTTCGGCTGTGTCTGTCTGTCATTGCCCTTGTCATCGGATTCTGAATCTATGAATGTCATGGTGTGCTGGGAATTGGTGGAGTTCAGGCGGCTCATAGGCTTCACAGTCCCCACATGGGTCGTAGTTCCGTCGTTATCTACAGCGACTACGGTATTCACAGGGTCTCTCACCATATTCTCAACCAGTAGGTACATGTCTGTTTTCAAGCACACTGTGCGAGCGGCGTGGTGCCAGATGGATTTGTAGAGAGTGTCAAAGATGAGTGGAAAGTCAAAAGCTTCCCAATTTTTGTTAGCCGGTGCCATAACTGGACTGATATAGGCAAAAATGTCAAACGGGACTATGTCTACAAGAAGAGAGATTATAGAGGAAGGCAGAGTGAAATGGATGAGAAGGAACCATCTGTATCCATAGGTGAGACAGTGGGAAAGAGAAGGGAGATAGAGAAACAAAGAAGGAGAAGTAAGTACTCACGATGAGCTTCAGCCGGGTACGCGTTCGCGCGTATGGCAGAGACTAGATATGGTAAAGCAAAGGTTCGGAGAGCCTCTTCGTCTTTATGTTCAGCTAGAAATCTTACAATCTGCTGTGCCGCATTGGGCGGTACCGGACTCCATGCCCGCGAAGCTGTAACTGGATTGAACACTGCATTGGTTAAAAGGCAGTGATACGACCGAGAGAATAAGTCAACCATGGTGTGTGCATCGTAGAGCATATTTAACCGCTGGAAAGTTCTCCGCGCCGCCGCACACTCGCTCGCCAGAAGAACCGTCAGCTTTGTGTATCGACGCTGTCGAAGTAGACAGGCTTCCGTTGAAGTATCCTTCACAGCAAAGCTAGAGAAGGCTCTATTGAGAAAGAATCCTGTCTGCTCAAAGACGATGGCTTCCAGAGATGCCTTGAGACTTTCCAAAAAGTCGCTGCCGGGGAAAGACTTCTCCTCCGTCAGAACGATAAGGCGTGGCAGAGCTACGAGTATATCATGGGACATTGAATGTGCAGAAGCTGAAGAAGAGTCAGAAACCTGCGTCCCAGACCAGGCGGACCGCAGCCATGTCGATAGGAAGGTACCAAGCTCGGCTGTGGACGTGAAACTCGAGGCGAATACACAGACTACGTGGGTGAACGGACCCAATAGGCGAGAATAGATGGCAGCTAGGGACTGAGAGGCTTTTGCATCGCTCATCCTGGCCCACTCGATGTTGTCGCCAGGGTAGTGGTCTTCCGCGCCTACATGCCTTGCATGTGTCGGACAAGCGACATGCAGGACTTTAGTCCGTGGGTCTACGTTGAGAAGGATATCTCCATCCGATGAGGCTGCTTCCAAATGATCTGGCAATTCACCTGAGGATGGTGAGCCAACAAGGAGGGCCATTCCGGCAGCATGTTGGGTAGCGTCAAGGCGCTCGGCGAGAAGCGGCGTTAGCTGTATGGAGAGACTGCCACGCTGCTCAGAAACCGTCATCCATCTGTTGTCGGCGAGAACATCATCTACAGTCGTCCTAGTGTTCGTGTTTCTCGCAAGCATTATTAAGTCCTTCGCCGGTTGCCGCTTGACTCTGTCGTAGTCCTAGTCTATAATTCTGGCTACCCGATGCGCCCAGCGATGCTTATAAGGCAGATGTGAAAACGGATATAGAATGTCGGTATGCAGCGCTAGACTTTTTGGAGAATCTTAATATTAGAATAGCTTGATATCTTTTCCAGCTTGGCTTCCATTTGTGTACTCGGTCACCTTGTATTCAACCCTGTTCCTACCCCTGCAACAGAAAGTATCTTCCAAAATGATTTTATCAAAGCTTATACATAGTAGTGAATTGGACATTCACTTGGGCTGTAGGGATCATGCTTCCTATCAGCGGAGCTATGGTATGTCTATGGCAGGGGAAACCATCAGTGGCGTCCCATAAACGCTGGTGTTCTTGTTACATCGATTATAGCAGGTTACTATACCAAGATCCTCCTTGTAAGCGTATTTTTAGTTCCCCATGTGAGTCGGGAGTCTTGGCATTATACATAGCAACATAATATGAAGTGTCAGGTTGTCCTCCAATATGGGTAGAGGTGCCCCGCGTCTAATTTCTCAAATAACATGACATGCCGTGAATACATACCAACGTACAACTTCACCAGGTATGGTAAGAAGCACTTTAAACACCAAATTCACTGTAACAGGCTGGACAACGACTGGCTTATTGCGAAGCAAGTAGGTAAACTAGTCCTGCATTGCATATGTATGGTTCACTGGAAAGAATAGGCGTTAACTCCGTGTCAAACAGATGTTCTCAGATTCAATTGTCCTACACGAAGGTAGCTAGGCTATTTATTGTGTTCTTTATAGATTTATGACTCCGCAACTTCGCTGGTCTGGCTTAGCCGTGAAACCATCCTAGATTCCTTGTGCTAGAGCCCCAGATTACCTCGCACAGGGAGCACACCTTCGGCAAAAAAAAAAGACTCGCCTGATTGTTCGGTAGCACTAATGGCAAGTCTCATGCCGGGACCCCACGTCACAGCCAGTGCCACTGTTCAACATTCAAACTTGTGAAATTGACTTGCAAACTAAGCTTTCTCTATCATCAAGATCCTCGCTCGGCCCTAGTCCTCGCTCAATATAAGTGAGACAAGTCCAGTTCTCCGTTACAAAAGGGCCCTGGCTCGACGGAGTTCCGCTCGGAGGCGTTCGTTTACGTGTCATAAGTCTCAGAAGCGGTAGAGTGGTTGGCAAACAGCCTGCTGTGATTCCTAAAGCGGCTTCTATAACCGTCCACTTCGCCACGTCTCTGCTTGAAGCTTATCTCTCAACGATGGATATGTAACGAACGAAGATCTTACACAGTCTCATAGAGGAAGTCCTCCGTAAATTCCAAGATTCGTATGTGGGGTATGCGAACTATCATGACTGCACCAGCTCTGTAGGGTTGACACATAGTCAGTTTCGGGACAAATCATGTGCTGGCCTTCGTCTGCGACTGTTTGTCAGTAGAAAGCGGTATGTCAAGACGCCAGGAATAACTCGCAATACTCCCAAGCTCGACAGGCCTTGGATGGCGGCTTTCTTTTGCCACGGGATCTGCGTCTTCAACAGAGCGACTGTAGGCACCGATGCTAAAACCCAATCACTGACGGCTGAAACTATACTAAGAGCAATACTAGGAGCTGGTACCACGCTCTTCGAACATGCGCCTTCACTGCTAGGATTCTCAAACTGTTTCCAATAATGGCTTGGATGGGATCATTGAAAGATACTGGCAGATAGGAACACGATCGAGGTTGCCCAGATGACAGCGAGACAGATGTACAAAATCCAGCAGATCTTGCGCCTGTTAGTAGCTTTCCTTATTTTGCTTCGGCCGATGTATGCTTCTTGGAAGAACAAAACTACAGAGGTCTTGAAGAGGCATGAAAGCATGGCATAGATGAGTTCGCCCAAGTACCACGTTTGAAAGCCTTTGGTAGCTTCCACGATGTCGATCTTGCTTGCATGTTGTCCGATGCCACCCTCAATGATGCCTCGAATTACAATGACAGTCTGGACGGTGTAAAGAATCTAAAAGACCGGTCAGTAGTGTAAGGGTGACTCAAAATAACAGAGCTCTCGTGTATATGGATAACACGAATCCCACCCGGTAGGTTTGGAAGTCACGGTAGGCACATACCACAGATGTAAGCATCAGTATATCATGTGGTGACTGCTTCTTTTTTGCGGTATTATTATGCTGTAGTTGCCTGGTTTTATTGACGTGTTTGGCCTAGAGTCGTAGACACGCTGATAGGTAGACAATGACGCAGCAACAGATCTGAATGATAAGCAGCTCAAGGCCTTTACCGCTGGTTGGTAGAGGCATTTTAATGTCTGACGATACGCGCTTTGGTGGTAATGTTTAGCAGCTCGTCGAGTTTAATGATTGCTATATTCTTATGCTGGAAGTAGAGAGTATACGTATACTTCTGGTGGATTATACCTTGATGTTAAGCTGGTATTGTTAAGACACTTTTTCGGATCCTTCTATCTCAGACGATGATTTTATCTTACATTATACTACAGGTGGCGAGACGTTTCACATATTATGTACGTTATGCATCTACCCATACTATATTACACAAGCGTCTAAGGATTCATCATTTTGCCAGTAGCGTAAAAGCAGATATGGTATGAGAAACCCGCCTGCCAAGCCCATTTCGTCCACTAGTGCTTATCCCCCCTTTTCCAAAGAGATGACTCAATGTGTTAAAAAGTTCAAAGATTGATAATCGATAGAGTGAAACAGTTCCAAAGTTGTTGTTACATTGCCCAACCAACCGTGGACCATGAACTCTGGACCGCTCTCGGTAACAGATAGTATCCCATGAGTAGGGGCATTTCTTAGTTCAAGGGTGTGTCGCATAGTTCTAACCACGTATCAATGACCTTTTCTTGGAGCATGACGGGCTCATCTGGTACAGATAAGCTTGAGAACCGCAGATTCAAACATACTAGTAATACCAGGATTAGTTGTAGATCCTTTCGAGAACTGTGGAATCTCCTGGAGAATGGTCTATAGGGAGCATTGCCGCTACTGGAGCAGAATTAATGTCCTTGCCCTTCTTATGGCTCCGTCCATTTGAACATGCCGTAAACTTCTTACGGCGCCTGATTTTCCAAGCTTGGGGTGATGGGGCAACACCTAATCCGAGCGCTATGGCCCTGGCTCCCTCTAAGGTCTCTTGGCAGTATCTCAGGAGGAGCGTTTCGTGATCTTCTGAAGTTTTTGTGGATCCATCAAAAAGGAAAGTGACTTCTTGGCAGGCTTCCTGTTGCTTTAGGTAGTCCATGGCCCAGCAACTCTGCTGCCCAATTTCGACTCGGAGTAGTTCTATAACGCAAGCCTGAGGCTGAACTGCTGCGCACAGCTCCAGTAGTTCCGTAGTGTTTCTAAGAGTCTGACGCTCCGTAGGCCTTGCATTTTGTTGCAGCAGCTGGACAAGTTTAATGAGATCGCGTATTCCTTCCTGTAATGCCATCGTCTCTTGCCAGGTATAAGCTTTGGAGTAGGATGGCGAATCTTTATAGTAAGAGATACGTTTACCGGCGCTCCTTTTACCTAGAGGTTAATGGTCTCATCTAAAAGTAGAATTCTGACAGTGAAATTGGTGCAGTCTCATTTTGTATACATGTTTATAGCAAAAAAGAAAACGCATCAGGTTTGGTTGTCATATGTCATTCAGTAGCGAGATACAAAACTAGATGTCCATGCTGTGTGACTCAAGGTCTAATAAGAGAGGCGATAACTCAGATAATTTTATTGATATCTGGCTTATCCACTTTATAGTACACTCTCGGAACAAAGCTAATTTCGGTTTGCCAACGGTTGCTGTGAGGCGACGTTTGCTCACCATTAATACATACAATTGATCTATACCAGCAAAAGTGAAACATATATGCTAGGAACTATACCTCATACGCTAACCTTGCTACTTACTTCCATGATACGTAGTGGACACATTTCTCTTTGGAGCAGTCATCAAGCACCTAAGCAAGCCCCTTGCGGTAACGCCAGGCGGAGTCTGGAGACCCAGCATTAAGCGCAGGGTACTTAGTTGCCAATAACAACTCCATAACACTCCCCACTTGACGCAAGTTTGTCACGCGAATGAAGACCTCCCCAGGAATCAAGTGCGAGGCATACAGCCCTGCCGGATTCTCAAGTAGCAGCCCAACGCCCCCCTACAATCAGCACCGGGATGGCTTACAGCAACCCATAAATTCTGATATTCTCCCATGCTATGACTCGCCCCTCAAACACGCACACCTTATTACAGCGTCTGAGCCTTTTCGCCCCGACGGGATCGCGTGTGACGCGAAGCTCGCTAGATGAGGAGACATTGTTTAGTTGTAGTGCAGAGCCTCACGAACCAGGCTCAACAATCAGACCAGGCCAGCTGGAGAAGCCAACTCAACCAGGTCTCTTAACCGGGATGGCAGTCACCAGAAGCTCTTGTACGCCTTCTTCTACGTCGGATTCAAAGAATGTCAAGCCCTGCCATGTTCACAATGAGCCGCCCCCCAATTCATTCAAACCCATCTCCATCGAGCCGAGAACGCAACGATATTACTTCCGTCATCTAAAACGCAGAGGAACTGGGCAAGGAGCGACCCTTCACTCTGCGGCTGCCAGGCCTACGCGATCTTACAAGAAGCTACCGGCCATACCGATAAACTCTGCTGTTGATCTGAGCCAAGCTAGATCACGTCGCCGTAACAAGTCGAATCTTTTCCAACATTGTGAGCGATCATTCAAACCTATTCATAAGTACCGCGCCAAATGTCGCATGGGAAATCTCAAAAAGCTTGACATGACACACGTACGTTCCGCCAACAAGACTTTGGACAGGTTGGAGAGCCGGAATGGCGCCGACAGGGGGTCGCCATATGAGATGAAACGTAACGCTGCTCTTGCGGCTGCAGCCATTCAGGCTAACCACTATTTTATTGAAAATTTTGAAGATCAGTGAGGAGACAACAAACCAAAGTTTTACCAGCATCAGATCATTCAGCGGCTAAATGAGCTTGTATTAATGAGGTCACGGGCACTTCCGATAGTATGGCTATTCATAATCCGGGTATTAGGTCATGTATTTTTACTGAATTTACGTACTCAAATGAGATTTGTGTGGCGTCGTATAACCAGCCGGCAGCAAGCCATTGCCAATTTTGCCTCCTCATCTCTCGGAGCGGTTCCCTCCGCCCGACGCTTGTCTTTGTGCTCAAAACAAGAGAGTGGGATAGCTAGCAAAAGCAATTGGACGCCATCTTAATCTCGTCACTGCCGCTGTACTATGGACAGTGCAAGAGGTGGCGCTCCGCGGTACATAGAATTCTAGCTTTTTCTTCAAATTTTCACTAAGAGAGGCTCTTACTGGAAGATGAACTGGCACAGGCCGTGAGATAAGCCACGAGGGTAAGTGATGTCATAGTTAAGTCTCTGAAGTTGGTTTGAAGTCAACGTTCATACGTTATGGAAGAAATAAGAAAAGCACATAGAAAATCAGGAACAAAAGAGATGTATAAGCCTGAATCAAGATAAAAAATACAACTGGCCCATGTTCTTTAACAACGCTCAAGAGACTAATAGGAATCGTTACGTCATATCCAAAAAGGTCGGGATGTGACTGCTTGTGCTAGCCACTCAGCATCCTCAAATAGCGTCATAGATTCGCGGTCACTATAGGGAACTCTGTGCCTAGCGAAACATATGAATGCATATTTAACGGATTTCCCATCAAAAATGCGCCTATATCCACTTTGGAAGTCAGATGGTAACGCTTCGGAATTGCGAATCCACCCATGCTCCTCAATAGGTATCTGGTACAGCGCTGTCGGTACCAGCCGCGGCAAACTGACTCCCGGGACAGTATAGGCCACAAGTACCGTTGCAAAAGCGTTTGGTCTGGCTTGTTCTAGTAAAGTAGAGTCTATGCTAGCGACGTAAACAACATCGAAGGCATATAACTGTGCAATTTTCTCGGCGAAGTACTCAGCATCCTTTATCGTATCAATGTATTTCTCATCTGGAGGTTGTGGCGATAGGGCTATTTGTGGTGTATCTGGAGTTTGGAGCGAGTCATTGTCGCGTATCTTGTGGGTGATGCCGCTTAGTCTCTTGCTTTGACGGCCTGCAATGAGTTGGCCATTCGTCAGCTCTGTGATCTGTTTCCCACGTCGCAGCTTTGAAATGGACAGCGGAGGAGGGATCATGCTATTGTGTTTAAGATCACCGTCTGAAAGTGATGCATGCCCGGGTTGAAGATAGTCGGGTCGAATATAGCATAACTCTTCCCTGGCCTCCATATGCCTATGACTCAATGGGCTTACAACGGCTGCAACCCGAATCTCTGGACACGAATTCGGTCGGCGGTCATCGCGGCCTTTTCCTAAAATCATTTTTCTTGCTTTTTGAATCATTATGTCCTAGCATGAATTTTGGGCGATATGGGACACTGTGGGATGACAAGAAGGCACGTACTGTCCGAGATATAGGATGGTGAAGCCATTACTACTCGGATTTCTACTATTCACCAAGCCTTTTACTGATATTGTCTTTTCGTTCTGTCCTTCTGACATCATCAAGCTAGTGAACATCAGGTCTACTATGAACCAGTCGTTGTCACGACGACGTCTAGTAGTGGATAGTAAATGTTATAGATACTTAATTTGCATGCTAAGCACCTTCCAAGAAAAGTTCATTCCTAATAGAACTGTTATTTAGAGTTGATACTAGCCAATGGTTGGCGCAAACTGCGCGCCTTACCTCGAGAAGGTTCTCCATACCTTCGTGGGGGTTGGTGAACGTCTTGTGAACTCACCCAGTCTACACTCGCGCTATACTGTTATCGATGAAGCCTTTTGTAGCAATCAACACCTACTTTAAGCTTTCCCGAAGGGGAGAGGAAGGGGGCGCTATTCTCGGGTCGGCGATAGAGGTTCATTGTTTTTGATCAAATGAACAACATCACGCAGAAAAGCGGGACTGAATTTCACCATCGGTCATCCTATAGCTTATGGCGCATACTTCATTGATTGGTTGTTCGACGCCGCTTATTGTCATGTTGCCTATACAGACTACTCATGGTTGCTCTCCTAATTTAGCTCTAGCGTGTATTTTTCACGCATACGGGCTGACTTCCCGACAGCCAAGCAAGGCTCTGTACTTTTGTGTTATTTTGTCTTGAACACAAATGTAGGTTGCAAGTTGAAAAGCGTTAAGCTAATGCATGTTCATGATGTCTTCTGTGTGGCTTCGAATTCAGATTCACGATGGGAGCCCGATCCTCCGTTGTATCCACCCAGGAGCAGCGGCCGCAAGCTACAGAATCCCCGGCAAGCTCTGATATGTTGCCCTTTGCATAGTCAGCTAACATGCCCGTTGGCAATTCTCTCATTCCATAGGGCTCGCTTCCGTAATGCCTAGCACTGTCGTGATCCACAACGACTGGCTTACTTAATTCGTCGTGTAGTGAAAGCTTAATTCTGGCACACCTAGTCATGGACCTGGAACAAATCAGTCTGTCTAGGAAATCGCTATTGTGTAGGCGACGCCTGCTGGATCGAGGTCTTTGGCATAGTAAACAAACGTATCTTGGCTTGGGCATATCTAGATGGGATCTTCTTTCGTTGACGGCGGTAGCCAGAGACTTTCGATATGTTCTTGTAGGCTCCAAAGAGGTCGGCGAATTACGAGCGGATAAGAAGCTTATGTATCGTGACATAGAGCATCTCAGAACTTGCGTTAGCTATCAAAGGTACCTTTAAAATCATTTTGATTGACAGAGCAATTGGTTTGGTTCACTAAATAACATCGACTTGTAGAGCATAGTTTGTTACTGTCCTTGCTTTTCCACACCTCAACCATCACTCTATTTTTAATGCCTTCAGTAGAGTAGAGTAAAATGACATATTTCTGTCAATAGTGTTGGGTGACTCTCTACTTAGTTGATTTCGAGCACTCGGGGCGTATTGATGCTTTTGTCGAGACTCGCATTTCACAAAGCGGGCTCCTTATCGAACGGGTACAAAGATAATAGAGTTCGCGCTCATTCCTCCTAGAAAGGGTCATATCCGTTTCATCTTTCGTGGCGTCCTGCTAGTCATAGCTTCAGCTGTATTGCGTTGCCGAGCACCCTAGCCCGTTGCAATCAGACCTCCAATACTTGGTCCAATTCAGAGAAGCATAGTTACAAACAATTATGGAGTGTTTTATGATATGTTACTGTACAGCTTCTACAATCATGTGCCTTTGCCCGCTAAGCTACGCTCTCCAGGAAGAGTTTAGATAAAGTAAAGATTTCACTGAGCTTATTATGATCCTCTTTAGAACGATAATACCTCCGTCGTCAATAGACAAGGGACTGGGGTGCCCCACTTCGTTTCTGGAAGTCAATGGATGCAAGGTAAACAAGCATGTGTGATGATCCCTTTTCCAGTATCGTCACGCCCTCACGTTCTCCACCTTCACGTCTCTGAGTCACAGGCCCTTGCAGCACTCGATTGGAAGGCTACATGTCTCCGACCGTGTAAAGATGCGGCCAAAGTGCCCAAAGACACACCTTGTTCGTTTGATTAAAGCCGACTTCCGTCTTATGAATATCCCTGGCTTTTTCCAACTCCTGTCCGTACCTTGTAGACAAGGCAGCCAGCTCGAACTTGTCCCCCCATCCCCTCATTATTGTGGCACGCCTGCCAGCAGTCTTCGTAGAGGATATCCTCACATTTCGGCCCATCTTCCCCCAGTGGTTTCCGCTTGGCTTGTGGCTCGCCCACACAATCTACTGCCCAGCAAATAGAGTACTCATAGAGGACATCATCCGAACTACGTTTTACATCTATCACACACTCATCCCCGGCCTGCATGAGCCCTTGAACTGCTGGCAAAAAACACCAGTCAAATGAAGAAGTTCTTACAAATTGAGGATCAGCATCGCTGCGGCCTGGCAAGTCAGTCGGGTTTCCGCATATCAAGCCTGTCGGAGACGTCTGACCAGACAAAGCTCTCGTAACTGTTTCTTTCTGCTCACTGGTGACTGTTGAAGTAATAATCACTCTGGATTCAGTGTATTTGGTTGCCGACAAAGCCACTGGCTGTTCTGTTCGTGTGAAAAGTTCTTCCATTATTGAATTCACCCTCATCCTATCAGTCGCAAGGGTGCCCACCCCGGCCGTTCCCAAACTACTAGATCCTCGGACCTCTACTCTAGCAGTCCATGTGGTTGCGTATGAACTCTTACCACTACTAGCAGGCACCATACTCTCTATCACCTCTCTGTTGGATGTCTTGGTCGATGAAGCCTCGACAGTTGGTATCAATGTTCCAGCCGCTATAACATGGTGTATTTCACTTATCCATAGCTCATCTGCATAGGTGGATATAGAATCTGAGAACATTGTTCTCGATGTAGCGAATGAAGCAATGGTTGCATCTGCTTCTTGAACCTGAGTTACCATAGTTGCTGAATCCATGATCGCCGGAGTGCGTGGCGTCATGTAATGACCTATGCCAGTGGAGAGCCCGCGATTCAGACTGTGACTGGCGCTTGTTTCACATGGCTTCACTCCTGATGAGGAGCTTGGTGATGAAGAAGCTAGACACGGCGACGATACGACAATGAAAGCCGGAATTATCCAAGGTATTTTGACTATGGGGCAGTAGACATACATACTGTGCCTCATCTCGACACCTCCTATGTTGCCACGGGAGTGTTAAATAGGTCTATGAGCCATGTTATGGTGAGGAAGTTGCCCAGTTGGGCGGCTAAAAACGGCTGATCCAGGATTATTCATTAAGCTGCTGGCTTGATTATCGAGCGCCGCTCCTGACCATGATTTGATTTGAGTTTGCAAAACAGGCCGGTGACTCCAAATTAGCACCTTCTCTTTTAGCTGAAATCTACTTTACTACTTCCATATAAAAGCAATATGATATTAGATGATTCTTAAATACTCTGGTCTCTTTCTTGCCCCCTTTATTGAATCAAGTCATCAGAAAATAGCTTTGTAGTCCAGAATTGCCATCTCATTACGTGGCTTCCACTTGGAGCGTGATAAACATCCGCTAATGTCACAACCTTGCCTTTATACCAATCGTGACGCCACTGAGATTTGAGCCGCAAGAACTGTTGTCCATGGGATCTAGAAGGTAATTAAGGTAACGAAGGCTTGTGTCACTCAGAGGGATGAAAACAAGATGATACGCGCAGAAACAGACGACCGATTTGGTACTGATAAACCTACTCCGTATGATGTCTTACAACTCCACTTTCATATTCGTTGCCTTCAACTACCTTCTTCCTGTCATCAGCATTTCGCAGCATGCTATAGAAGCCCAAAACTGCTAAAACCCGGAGACATACTTATCATAGGATCCACAAAAAATAATTCACCAACCGATGACGCTAACAACGTTTCTGATTGGTTCAACCTGGGCAGTAGGCATTCTCTGGGTCTAGGGTAAGCGCCAAAGGTCGAATTATTAACCTTGTAGGTTAGGTTCTTGAACCCATTCAATCTCAGATCTAATCCAGAGGGATATTTGAGCGCTTCTGATGACGAGAACAAAATGCGTTGCTCTCTTTGTATTTATTTTCGAGTACTTGGATTAGTCATATCCCGGAAAGGTAAATGTATAGACAGAGGTGAAAGCATGACGCCAAAATTGGATGGAAAATGCGTTCAACCTCGGCTCAAACCTCAACTTCGACGTGTTATTGTTGGTCTTACACTATCAAACAGCTCCATAATTTCTATCCAATATCTAAGGGTCCCGTAAAGCGTGAAATATTAGATAGAAGGAGGCAGTATTAGGAGACTATTAGGAGATAAAAGAGGCTGGTGGGCGCTTTGAGTCATAGGTCCTTGCTGTACTGAGAACATTTCTGTACCCGGCTGATAATGCTGACATACTGGTTGTACGGCTGTCTACATGGAGCATTAAACTCGAAATCTGAAGATGTACTTTATACGCTAATTTGTACGTCAAAGCCACTGTCACAACCATATTTGTGTCACGTAACGGATAACACAAAATGCGGGGCTAACGTAGAGGGGAAGCCCTGCTCTGATTCGTCGTTTCGCTCCTTTCACAACCCCGCCAACCACAAAAAGAAAATCCTTGTTCTCTTGTTTCACACGCCCTTTATGATCTTGAAGCGCATTGCACGCAGTCTACAGTCCTTCGGCAGATATCGACTTGTTGACTCATTCTTTGGCGGAGGCTGACAAGGCTCAGGCTCTACAGTTCTAATAAACAACGGGCTCTTCGAGATGACACTATAGAGCATTTGATACTCTTATTTGGGAATTTTAAGAGGACATAGCTACATTATGGAACCCAGCGGTTCGTCTGCCCGCAGTCAAGTCCCTGCATCCGCATACACGACAGTCAACTACCAGGCTGTGCACTTGCTATTCGAGTGGATGACGTTAGGCAGAGTCCTTACGGTTCGATGGATAATTATGTGCACGTAAAGATAAATATCGACTAACGCATCACAGGAATCAACTACAGATGTCCAGAGACAGTTTTGTCTGTGCCTCCAGCTCCTAGGCTTGACTTTACTTGAGCGATACGATGACTCTATAGCGAAAGCTCTTCTAGGTCTGAGCGATACAGAAATTGTAGCCACTTTGTGCGAAGTCGATGAGATGGAGTACCAGAAGCTCGCGTCATTGGGCCAAGACGACATCGGTCTAGCCTTACATTGCATTGCCTTGATACGAATTTTACTTGAGGCAGTGGGAGGGGAAGAAGCCCATCGGCAGCGCGAACTCTGTGACTCAAGCTACTCGGCTAAGCAAAACCAGATTATATATGGTGCAGTTATAGGCGCCAACGGACCACGTTCAATCCGAAAGGTAGATATGAAGGCCCTCCACGATGCACTTTTGGAATCTAGACTCTGTGCTGGGCGGCCGTTGGCAATGAGTACCATTGAAGATCTGCTGGAAGTCTGTTGTGCAGCGCTGGAGCCAGGGTGGACAATGATAGAGCTTATGTAGAGAAGGAATAGTGCACCGAGGTTGGCATATCAAGACAAACTTGCGTGACCTTGGTTCACTCGTTGTACTCCATCCTAAATTGGTCTCGTCTTTAAAAACGTTGTCAAGTGTAGGATCCACTGCAGAGGAAGTGATGTTGTTAAGAATAGGTAGCAGCGACATGATTGCTTGGGGACAGTAGTGGAGGTGGGTCTTGGTGAGGACTACTTGATTCTTGGCCTGTTATGCAATTATGTGGGGCTTCCTAGGTACGCCTTCTAGCTGCATGATGCCTCGCAGCAAAATTCAAGTCAATTCGAGCCACTGAACCTTAGGGGCGCGGCGGAGGTGGAGGTAGGGCAATCTTCGTCGCCACATGATAGAAGCAAACTAAACAAACTAAAGATGTGACAGCAAGAAACGATGAAATAATATACAACATAGAGAGGTCTCCAGGTATTCTTGTTAACCCCGTGACAGTGAAGTTCCCTAGTACCGTATCGATGATATACAGGACTAGAATATTCAGTATGAGCGGAACGACGATGCCAGATCCGACCACACTGGCAATCATTCCCAGGTGGCGAAACAAATGATTTTTCGTTTCCTTCTTCTTCTCTAGACTTGCGCTGCGGTTCCTCTTCCTCAGCCACATACTCGCGACTAGCCAACGGACGAAGACCGATATGGCTAAAAGGTAGAAGCCTAAAGATATAGTAGTGCTTACTCTGAGATTGTATTTTATGATAGCAAGATACACTGGACGATCGTCGAGCTTGAGAAACTGTGCTAATGGAACGGGAAACCATTCGTCTGGGCCTTTCCAGATAGGCGTGCATTTGGTCTCGGAGGCATGCCAGCATACTTGGTCCATACCAAGAGTTACTTGGGTTGGTATCCTCTCCAGAGCCTTTGAGATAGCAGTGGCTTTCGAAGATACGTCTTCCACTATTCGGCTTGCTCCTCCTTCAATCTTGGACGCAGCTTCCGGTACTCGGTTTGTGATATCACTCAGGTCGAAACGAGACACTATAGCCGGTGCGTTAATTTGAAGCGTTACTATGCCGCGAGTTTTTATTGTTTCATTGAGTAAAATATGCAACAGTAGACCGACGCTGCAGCCCGATGCTACAGCAGCTATTAGAATTAGAGAATTGTGCCAGGGCGACTTCATATTGTTCGAGTTCTGGAACAAGCATACCATGAAGAAACTTACGGCTTTTATGATAAACTGAGCGCAGCATAATGAGGATACGGATTAATTTCACGAACGGAGATCCTGTACCGTCCCAAATCTGGCACAAATTCTCGTCCTGTCGAGCTGGAGCACCAAGGCTTCATTGCCCTCGCTATTTTTATCGACTTGGGAGCTTCGCATGTGACTACGCAAGCACAGATAGATCACTATATTGCTGCGCCCCGAATGGTGCATTCATTTACCATTTATCGGCACGCCTCACGTGTGATTTGGGCAGGGTAAGCAAGGCAATCTCGACGTCTAGTACAGGCACGCAGTCCTTATTTTAATTGGCAGTGGGGATACATCCGGGAGATGGCTCACTGTCAAACGTCGTCTGATAGCCATTGGATCGGGCTAAAAGGACACATAGTTAGCATATGGTAATGGAACCTGTCTTGCTGTTATTCAGCCAATCACTCATGGCAAGTGAGATGCCTCCAAGCCTTGGCAAAAGCCAAATAATATGTGGTCTTGCAAGTCCACAATTGTGCCAGCCACATATCATAGTATCCATGAACTGTACTTGACCGCACCTGAACAAGGACTTTGTCACATGTGAGCCTGGATGAAAAGCGGGGAATTTACATTTCGGTTTCTAATTACGTAGCTGACAGAAACTTATCTAAATGTCAACACTTGACTCGCGAACGTCTCTCATAGGTCGCGCTATTGATGATGCATCTGCCTGGCGCAAGAGAAGCAAACCTCAGGCCATTTCACAGTCTTAGCGTGTTACACTTTACACCATAGTTACACTTCCATGGATCTGTTGCTAACTTGGCCGTCAAATATACCCTAGCCTCTGGCTGAATCCTCAACTGGGCTTTGGCTAACTTCATAGGTACTATGTCAGTACTATGAGAAACTTTGCGAGCCACATAGAAACCCTAAATATAGACAATATTGGCAGCATTCGTAGAGCTGGCTAGAGAGAGAAAAGAAAGGAGAAGGAATCCAAGTAAAATACGGAATAATTAAAGACACTAGACAGACTATTGGTCACCTTGTTGGTACACGTCAACGCTGTTAACGAGCCAGTACGCTTCCTGCAGGTGTGATGGATTGGAAGCGATGTAAGTTTTGCAGTCGCCAAGAGCGGCTGTCTGAGGATTTGAATACCACAACTCAGGAGAGCCAGCCCAATCGCCACAAAAAGTAATGTCAAAGACGATACGGTGGTCTTTAAAGTGATCATCAAGGTGGCAGCCGTTACTACCATTGAACCAAGCCGTAGCCGGACCCCAAGACAAAGGATCAGGAACTCCGGATCGGATATCGCCGGGAATACGATCACGGCGGAAAAACCAAACAGCGATATACTCAGCCGTCCACTCAGTCGCATAAACCCCGCCGTTAATACTATTGAAGCCGTCGCCATAGCTCTGACTCTCTGCCGTAATCTGACCGCAGCCTCCCGGTGCACTACAGTCTTGAACCAGTAAATTATCGCTCTCGTCGCCACCCTCGTTGGTGAAAACACAGCCGGGCCCAGTATGCAGATAGATACTATTATGGATTTGGGTGTTCACGCCCTCCACTATATCGATCTCGCCCGATGTAGGCCAGTCAGGTCCAAACATCCAGAACGCGGGCCATACCCCGGGAATACTTCCCGGCATATGGGCAATATCGGCAATGAACAGGCCGTGAGTGAAAGATTGTTGAGAGTGAACGCGCACAGATTTGCGACCATTCTGAGGATTTTGAGTTTTGTAATCGACGCCCATGTATATAGCATTGTCGACATACGCCACAAGGCCTTGAGACTTTGCAATGGTTGCGTCAACGTACTCGACGAATCCGTGAGTGGGATCCTCTTCGTTAAAGAAGTCAAAGGTGCTGAAGAAGTTGGATGAATCGTATCTATTACTCAGGGTGTAATGGGCATGGACAGCGGGAGCCTGGACAATGGCCGCGAAACCAGTGGCAAGAGCAAGAACATGCATTATCTCTGTGATTCTCTGGACGGTGAACATTGAGAAGATGAGATGAATCGGGTTTTTCTGGCTTCTAAATGGTCAAAGGCACCAACTTCGAATTTACAGACAAGCTACAGCCAGTGTTGCGAGTATCAATGCAGATGCGGAATGGGACGAACTTATTGGTTCACGGCAATGGCCACCAGGTTCCAGAGAGCCTAATTACAATCGCTTGGAATCTCATCTCTACTTCTACACAGAGCGTACAAGTTCACCGATTCCAATACTGAAACCCAAAGCTTACAGCACGTCACTAAAAATAGAGCTTTTAGCTGAGGGAAGGACAAAATGCAACAGCCGCCAAACGTGCACGTTACCCTATTTTTAGCATTACTCAACTTGTAACATACCAAAAGAACCCTCTACTAGAGCGTCTGGAGTTTATTAACATTCTTATAACCATAACCCGTGGCCGAAGTAGAACAGTTCTCTGCATGGAATTCTTATTATCTTGTTTCTATCTGGTGAGTTTCTGTGTTTGGATTCTCTGCTCCCGGGTGCCGAAGTTGCGTCTGGCACTCGTCGACAAGATCAATATACGAAGAGCGAAGGAGAGAAAGGCGGGTAGCCTATGTCAGTTGATCGAGTACAACGTCAAGAAGTCATATACGGCTTTGCTGGAAGCTGACGACTCTGACCAAAGTGGTTTCGCTTCCCCGCGCATCACGAGAGCACTCATATCAATTCTGATCGCGATTCAAAATCTCATTGCGCTTGGGCATGCCTCCAGAGCTGACGAACCAATCCGTGGAGTCGTTCTCCGCTCCGGAAGATTAGCACTCACAAACCTGTTTCCTCTATTTTTGTTTGGATCTCATGAAATTATTCTGGTCAAAGTGTTGCGTCACAGTAGACAGCAAGTGCTCTGGGCACACAGCTTGTTTGCATGGATCGTCTTGCTTGAAACTGTAATCCACGTCGGTCTTTCACTTTTCCTCACTTCAGGTCTCAGTAAGTAGTCCTATGCTTCGCAGAACGGGTTACTGCTAAACCAAATCGCCAAGCGTCTTGGAATAAACTAATAGGTTGGATCATGGGGTTTATGGCAAGTCGTGTGGGCCCGATGAAATGAATCTAAGGCATTAACTGTTTCCTCGCAGTCCAGTGTGGCATTGTGCGTCAGCCTGTGCCTTGCCATTCGCATGCAAACAAGGGTCCGGAGAACATTCCACGGCATGGTTGCGATCATAAGCATCCTAGGTGGCATGATCCATCTCTTACAGTCTACTTCGTCTTTATTACTTGGACTGGGCATTATAGGCCTTGGGGCGACTGGAATCCATGGTCTCTGGCGTCCGGGTAGAATTGAAAATGCCACCCTCAAAGGCAATGCGAGGCGATACGTAGAGTTGAAAGTTCGAGTACCTGATAGTAAGCATGACTTTTACATCAAGAGTCGCGGGACATTCTACAGAGTCGCGTGGGTAACAGGACAAGATAGCTCGCACCATGAAGCTACAGTACTCTTGCCGCCTTCTGCCATCGAAGACAAACCTGCGAGTAGGACCACCAGAGAAGAAGTAAGAGTCACATGCGATGGGCTTCTCCGTGCACCATTATCTCCCTACACGTATCTAGCAAAAGACCTTGACATCATTGCAACAGAGAGTGGCATCTTTGAGGGCTACTCTTGCTTCAAATGGCGACAACGACTTCTAGAGCCCAAGAATAGCCCATATTTCAAAAGTCGGTTAATTTGGTTTACCACGAGATCATACATTCTATCTCCTTTTTTTGGCCATCTTAGAAATGAGCAAAGCTCTTGGAAAGCAGGATATGTTGTTGTTATTGTCATTCTCGTCGGCGACCAGAATCCAGTCCATGACCTTGACTTGCCACTCTTATTGACAGGGAAACTGACCATAGATCACGATACAAAGACATGTATGAGATCCGCGATTAGCCAATACCTTGAGAAGAATCCGTCGCGAGGAAAACAGTATTGTAAGTTTGTTGCTGGCATTTCCATTTCTGCTAAGACCTTTCAGCAAACTTGGTGTAGTCCTATTCTAACTTCTATTAGTTGTTGGAGAAAATTTAAGGTCACTGCTTTGAGCTAAACTTGTAAATAAACTTATCTACTACTAGTAAAGACGCGTTGCTTTTTTCTTTAGCTTATTTTACTATTATTTTTTATTTTTTATTAAGCGAAATACTTAAACAAAAGCAAAAGGGCAAGGATTAAAAATTCTATAATTATATTACTAAAAAGATATTAGTTTAAGTAAAATATATATAGTGTAATAATAAGAGGTACTGCTATATACTTTACTAATAAGAAGTGTAATAGTTTTTAAATTCTATAATTCTTACCTTTAACTAGAATATGGTAGATAAGAGCTTAAAGAATTTATATTTTATTAAAGGGTTCTTTTCTTAGACGCGTGCAAGAACTAGCTAAACTAACTCAAGAGGTCTAATCAGCTACCTTTTCAATATAAGTTTAAATAATCAAGTAAGAGGTTATCAGTTACTAGACTGTTATTAATTGCTGCGTGAGAATCACAGCTCTCCCGGATAGCGGGTTATTAGTTAAGCCGGGTCTTGGTGTTTATCCTACAACACCAAGACCCACTCTCATAATTGACCCGTCATACCCTTCTGAATACCTTCATTTGCCTTACGAGCTGTGATTCGGTATCATTAATGCTATTAAATTAACCGAGGGACTGCTTTTTGTAAAGATAGAAAGGCAATTACTTTTATATATATATAGAAAAAACGTTTCAGCATCACAGGCTTTATATGTAACGGTCACACCTAGCCACTACGCCACAGGGCAAAAGATTGGGCTATAACTGCTATTGCAGCAATTAAAGTGGTGTGTACAGCTGCTTATAGAAGCCTTACAGCGC
>JAAOAJ010000221.1:0-10704 GCA_013781345.1 Fusarium coicis | reverse complement strand
CTGTTGAACCCGCCCCCCCCGGAGAGGCTCCAAACCGAGGCACGCCCGCTGATCCCGCGAATAGCATGGCTGCCCAAGTGTGCAGATCGTATGGACTGCGCTACGAGATGAGAGTTGAGTTGAGCGACGGTGGATTTGGTGACACGCCTACAAGGGCTGTAGGACAGAATTGGCCTGGTCCCGACAACTTGGGTTCTGTAGGTCCCGGCCCCTCGGTTCGTCGTTAGCAGGTAGTACATGCAGAATTCCCATATATCTGCGACGAACTCCTTGCGGCCCGCATCTCCCGGGTCCTGGATCCTTTCGTTTATCGTCAATCACTCATTCTTGCTTTTCCCATTGTGATCCCTTTTTCTGTTTCTTTTCCCCTTTATTCCCATATGATCTGAAGTGAAGCAGGATAGAGCCTGGCTTCGCCTCATCGACAGCCATGTCTGTCCCCAACAGAGGCCCTGAGCTTCAGGCTGTCTGCTATACTCTTGCCGTTTCTTCGGTGATAGCAGTCGCACTACGTATCTATGTTCGCGTGCGATTGGTCAAAAACTTTGGATTGGATGACTGGTTCATGTGTAGTGCTCTCGTAAGTCGCTCGCTCACCTCAACGGCACCTCAACATCAGATCACGACGCGCAGCAATTGACCAGACTATGAATACTCCATGTTGTTTGACATGATACATATGTACAATGCAATGTCAACATATACTGACTACATGGCTGCGTAGATCACATTTCTCCTATTCGTCATGTCGGCCCTCCTCGGTGTGAAGTACGGCACCGGTCGACACAGAGACGACCTCGACCCTCATGACTTTCAGCAAGCAATGAAATGGTGGTGGTGGTGCTACTTATGGTTAGATACCTCCAACTGGGCCTTGCTTACCAAGCTGACCGTCCATATAGGTACTGCCTCACGATGATATCTTCAAAGATCTCAATTGGCTACTTACTCCTTCGAATCACGACACGAAAACTCGACGTATGGATCCTCTATGGCGTCATGGCCATTACTGTCTGCACCGGAGTCGTCTTCTTCTTCGTCACTCTCTTCCAATGCTCGCCGATCTCGTACTTCTGGAACCAAGATCAACCTGGAAAATGCGTCAAGCCTGAGGTCATCATGGCCCTCACTTATCTATACAGTGTGTTCAGTGTTATATCAGACTTCACTTGTGCTATCCTACCAATGTTCTTGGTGTTCAAGCTCAACATGGGAAGGAAGACGAAGCTGGCTCTGATTCCTATCATGGCTATGGCCTGCGTGTTGGTATACCCTCATTATAACTCAAGACATGAGCTCACACTTTGCAGGGCAAGCGCAGCGGTTGTCGTCCGATTCCCTTTCGTCAAAGACTTCAAAAACCCAGACTTCTTATGTAAGTCGCAACTCCAACTCCAACTCCAAACACGATGATTCATGAGTCACAACTGACAAACCCAAACAGGGGCAACAATCGACATCGCGATCTGGTCGACAACAGAACAAGGTCTGGCCGTCACGGCCGGGTCTTTGGCAACCCTGCGGCCTTTGCTTCGATTACTCGGCCGCAAGCTTGGCATAACGACATCGGGACGGTCTGAGTTGCGGGACACTGATCAGCCAATGGGCTCTGGGGGGTTCAGGCCTACAAAGGGTACCAACGGCAGCGGCAATAAGCATCGCGATCTTTTCAGCCTCGCCACATTCGCAAGGGAGGACGACCTGGACGGCAACGGGCGAGACGGCCAGGCAGCTTACGCTGGGGAGCACCATTTCCAGAGCAGATCGTCTGCTGGGAAAGGAGTCTCGGCGTGGAGGTCGAGGGACAATGAGAGCGAGGAGGAGTTGACGGGGCAGCTTGGCAGTGACAATTCGCGGATCGTCAAGGTGACAACGTTTGAGGTTCGTGAGAACAGGGTTTGAAAATCGCAGCAGCAACAGAAACAATAATGACGGCCTTGATATTTATAGCGAATAATAATACTACTTGCTTATAATTTAGAGAAAATATGTTGTTGTAGAATGAGGATGAAGGTAAGTTATTTAAGTAGGTATTTGGGCTTCCCTCTATGCCTTATTACCACTAAGGTACTTACCTACAACTCAATATACAATAGTTAGTGCCAGTGACGTCAAGTCAATCAGATTCGGGTAGCTCCTACGACGAAGCTACTGAGGTACCTTATCTATAGTACTGTGCAGGCTAGGTACTTACCTTAAGGTACGTCTGCTGCTCATAGCTAGGTTAGTACCTACACCAAGATAAGCCGATTCGTTTGCAACATCCATGGCCTGGGCAAACCGTCGTGCGTCTAAAATAGATCAATCATAAGCTCGCTTGTCCAAATAAACGCACCGCAACGTTTCACCGTCGCGATTGACCGCCATATTTCGGCCTGCAACTGAGCTCAAAATCTTGTTTTTCCCAGACATCAAGCCCAATCGACATGTATCATGGCAGCCCAGGCCAAGTTGCAAGTCTCGGCCCCCAATGGAGAGAATAACACACGGGGAAGTACAGTACAGATCGAACGCTGCAGCTGCAGGGCGCTTGGAAATCCGTGTCGGAGCGGTTCATAACACCATATGCAGTTAGCCTCTCTTCGCTTATCTGCACCCACAAGCACAAGAAGTGAGAGGTCCGTTCAACATAACATGTCGGGCTTAAAGCCGGCCGAGCTGATCTAGGTGGTTGGGGTCCAGAAATGCTGTCTCTTTTCTCGACAGTTGGCTCAAGACCAGGAATGAATGAAGATCAATTTGTGCTCCTTGGAGATATTAAATTGCGTTTTCTTATCCTTAAAGTCGCTTACCTATAACGATGTTCAAGAGATGAACCTATCCAGCCAAGGCCGAGATACAATTGTTCCCTAAATTGAATGAGCTGGTTCAAGAAAGAGACTAGGCACTGATACAGTCCAACCCTCACTTCTTGACTGTATGGCTACGAAGATCATATCTGGAGCTTGGAGCCTTTGGCTTGTTGACCATCTTGCCCTTCACCTGCTTCCTCTTTGCCACGCTTTTCTTGATACCTCGGCCTTTTGCTCCATCTGTCACCCGCTTCTGGGCATTATCGACGACCGGAGTATGTTTGGCAAAGTCAAGCGGGTCATGTCGAGGCGCTTGTATCATATCAAACTTTAGGTATCGATAATTCAGCATAGGTAGATACGGCTGCTGCTCCTCGTCCTGACGCCACCTACCGCGGGGCCGGAGTTCCTTTGTGTATTTGGGGAGACGGTAGGCTTGGATCCAGCAAGTCTTTCTCAAGCCTTTAGTTCTGGGCCTAGCCTTGAGGAGCTGGGCCAGGCCCTCTTTCCAAGCCTCGATGACATATTCCTGGAAGCAATATAAATCCCAAGCAGCCAAGCTCTGGAGCGTCCAGCAGGGCTGCCAGAGCTCTCCCAAGCCCGATGGGTCTGGGTCTGGGTCTGGGCCAAATGGGTGAGGGACCGTGGATGCCATACTCAAGTCGACGGGCGTGCCGTTGACGTACTGCCGATCAGATAGGTCCATGACAACTATCCCGTGCTTGTGGAGCTCATGGAGTTTCTCAAGCATACGAGAGAAATGGGACACCTGAGCCACCTGTTGATACAGATCATAGGTATCCTCGTCATCGTATTCCACCTCGTCTACCCAGTCTTTGACTATTCCCATGCTGACGCCATTGTCTATTGCGAGGAACCATTCCAGCTTTGCATAGGGATCCATCATCTTAGACCTTGCAGCCTGTAGCTTGTCAACGATGACGTCGGTACAGTTGAGAGCGACATATCCATGAACTTTGACCGCAAGGTCCTCCCGACCGACGTCTTTCAGCCTGCCGAAAGCCCGGCATTCGTTTTCGAAAGGTGTGAAATGATACATAAACCCTTTGCAGCATTCATAGGGCCTTTTGTTGTAGTCATATACCGAAGTGTAAGGAGGTTGGGCGGAGAAAGATTCCCCGCACACGAACTATAACGGAGGCTGTCAGTATCTCGAGCTCCATTGGTAGATGCCGCCGTTAACTGTTTTGACTTACGAGCTTGATAGAATAGATCTTGTCTCCAATTCGTGTCTTGATAATCTTACTGTGTGCAGCACAGTCGGGTTCAAGGATCTTGAGAAACTCCACGTCATCCCCTTCAAAGTCGTGCTCAAAGGGCTCCAGCTTTGGGCCTTCGCAGTCAGGCAGCGATTTGAGAGGAGGCATGACCAAGAATGCAGGTCATGGAAGTGTGTTGATTCGTAATGAGGAAATATCGACTCAAGGTGTCTAAAGTTTCCTGAAAGGAACTCAGAATGAGAGTCTGCTACAGAAAAGTAGAGAGGACAGGCCGCAGGAGGAGGGAAGAACAAGTTAAGGGGAGCAGAGATAGTGAAGCACTCGTAGATTCAGAGACGTGGCTCAATGAAATCAAATAAAGAAGAAAAGACGGTCACGAGCTATGCACGGTCCAAGCAAACAAGTTGTGGCTTTTGAATATCAAACTTGTGAACAAAGGACGGGATCTTTAACCATGTAGGCATCTAAGTAAAACGGGACATCAGCACTATTGGCAGCCAAAATGAGCGGAGCAGAGTCTGACTATTTTTAGGGCTCAGGAGTTATCGAATTAAAGAGATGCTATCGACTAAGCCTCATTAAACTTGCTACTTCACACATCCATGTTTGTGTTTCCTGCCGGCATGGTGTGGCAGTCACCCGGCCCCCAGCCCCGTTTACATATAGCTCGCTAATTTCAGGACGGAAACCAAACGGCTGACGATTGTATATGTTTGTTTAATTGTGGATAATGGAGTTTAATCTCATATACGTGCATTTGTGTCAGCTTGAGCCTCGCGCGAAAAGCCTTGCTCAGTGCAAGGTTATACCGTTTTCTTGGAGTAACCTTTCGAGCATCACCAGGAGGCAAAGACGCAGGTAGATGGAATGCAAGGGAAAGAAAGGGGGGCCATTCGTCCATTCAAATATGATCAATCAGATCAGTCCAGCCGCTAGGTGAGGCACGAACCCTTCCGAAGTCCCATATTGACATTATGGCAAGGCAAATAGATCATGTACCTTACAGGACCCTACTGTAATAACTCAAGATGACCTGTCAAGTAGCTTGTTGGTGTAACAAGCCAAGCCCAGGTGTGCAGGCCTGGACTGTGTTCTTTCTCCTGAAGGCTTTTATTAGCTGATACTTTACCGCATTCTCATGTTACGGTGACGAAGCCTTTGTCCTGGAGATTTAATCTTCTTGGTAAGCCTCCCCAACTCTGACGTGTAAGAGTCCTGGAACCAGGCTATCATTACTATAAAACGACGTCCTAGACCTACAACACTACTTCTGGCTGAACTCTGCTCTCTAACTTATTACACGTTCATCGAGAACTACCTGAACCATCCTGCCTAGTTTCCCTTTCTTCCTTTCTCTGGCTGTATTGGTGCTTCTCATAGTCGACACAAACGAACCATTGACCAATATGGATCATCCATCTATCCTCAGTCTCCTGTCCACCAGGAACACAATCCTCACCGACAACACCAGACTTGAACGGTCGCGGAACGCACCTACCATGATTCCTATGCGTCCCGAGAATATAACTCACTGGACCGATTTCAACATTATTGATATCAACAATGCCTACGGAGACTTGCTGAGAAAGCCTTCAAGCATGATCCCAGGACAAGGAGCCGACAAGTCTTTCCGGAACCAGTCCGAGCTCCGAAACTACGCCCTCGAGGCGATGTTTTCCACTTTGCGTCCGCTGGTGCCCGAGAGCGCGCGTGTGCTTGGCCAGAGACTTGGATTCTCTCAAACCATTGAGTGGCATCGGGATATACCTTTAGTTGGTCCGCAAGTCGTTGGACAGGCTCTCAGTCCTAGCTTGACGATTTTTGTCGATACAGTGCCTCGGGGAAACCTTGTCACTAGCATGGTCCACGTCTCAAAGTTCTGGCGTTCCATGGACATTGAAAACGGTTCTACGGATCCTATCCAGCACCTTGGATTATACGCGCAGCGCAGCGGGTCTCGCTATACTTTTGCGATAACCGACACCGAAGTAGTTGTCATTCGCTTCCACTCGCTGGATGGAGGGGAAACTGGCGCCCAGTGGAACGCGATTCCGCATAGTGCGTGCGGCGAAGGAACGCTGACAATCAATCTGGCCATATGGGCTCTCACCATGATGAGCCTTAATGACCGACACCGCTCGATCGTCGAGCATGCACGAACCGTTCCCATAAATGCCTGGTCGGCGCATGACGGGTTCTATTGCAACTATCTTTCAGGACGCCGCCTCCCGTATCTCCCAACGGGGGCTGTGGTTCTGGATCAGTTGATCTAAGACCTGCTCCACGGCTTGGTCGCCACTCTCAATGGGTCTCACGGTGTGGAACTTTCATGTCTTTTGTTCTATATGTTTTTCATTCTGTTTGGGATAGACCGGGATAGACTGGGGAAATAGAAGGGGTCAGAATGTGCAGGGGAGGAAGTGTTAGCAATGTTGTGTAGACGGGATTAAGTAACAAGTTGATTAACGTCATTTTAGTGCAGTTCAGTTTCTTTCTCAATTGAATTTTGGTTTTAGACCGGCAATGATCCTGAATCTGAATTTGATTTCAATTACTTGCCTTTACCAACCATTTAGATCCATCTCGGCACATGCTCGCAAGAATGGTTCAGTATATCTGTGGCATTTGTCAACGCCACGAAGCCTTCGACAAGTCTTGACTACAGGCAACAGCGCCAAGCATACAGCTGAGTTGAAGTCTCAAGGCCAGACCAGACGATCTGGCCTGCCTTGGGAAATCGTGTTGCACAAGGATGATCATCAAAGCTACAATGTTGAGTATCCATCACATATACCTAATTCTCAGACACCCTACATCAACAAGCAAGCCTCGTTTGAGGCCCGGTTAGCTCAATCGGTAGAGCGTGAGACTCTTAAATGAGTACACCATCTCAAGGTTGCGGGTTCGACCCCCGCATCGGGCTGTTCCTATACAAATGATACGATTGAATCCTTTTTTGTCTTGTTCATCTGGAGATCCCAGGACGGGACACAGATGGCTCCCTTTATTTTGTAGGTAGACATGTCGTGTCACTTGTTGGTGTGCCGCCCTCATCCACTGGGAAGCCTTTAAAGTTCATCCATTCATACGTTCATTCATGAAAGTTAATCATCAGATGCTGCTGTCACCAGTCGTCGCATCCTCTACTGCGAGGCCAAATCGTCTGCTCACTGTATTGAGCCATCTTGGCCCAAACTCCAATCCCTCACATAATAAATAGAAGGTCGGTGTCTAAATGTCTAGGTCAGCAATTTATGCAGGGAGGATATCAGAAAAAAATACAGGCTTACCGATCGGATGGCTACTCGACAGTTGTGGCTTCTGGGTATACTTCGTCTCCAGAATGTCGCGAACACTGTTGAGCAATTCGACGTAGCTCTGCTTAGGATTTGCTTTGATTGCTGAAATGAATGCCCACGACATGGCGCCTGTCGCCTGAGCATTAATCGTGGCGTCGGCTCTGCAAAGACGTTAGTAATACCTCATGAAATAAGTCAATTAACTCACGATGTCTGGTCATCCTTGCTTCCTGACCACATGATAACATCGGCAGGCGATGTTCGCGTGTCCTTGGTCTTCTCGTACGCATCGTCACCCCGGAAGGCGGTCTTCGCCAAGCCGAAAACAGAGCCAGCGGCGCCCGCAAGATCTCCACTAGAGTATGCTCGAAAGGCGTCAAAGAGGCCTGATGCAGCTTCCTTGGCTAGGTTGGGTTCTTTGAGAACACCCTTTGTTGAGTAGACGTATGGCAGATCCATGACCGTGGCTGAATGGCACGAGTCAAAAATGGCTGTGAGACGGACACCCTGCACCAAGGGCTTCACGACACGGAAATGAATCTCATCATCGATGATGGGACCAGCTTCGGTGTGGTCAACGGGGTAGATGCACTCGTCGTATCCGTCATCTTCATCGCCATCCACGTCTTCGACCTGACCACCATGACCTTGGAGAGAATGTTAGATAGTTTGGTTCAAATGAAGGCATTAGACTCACCAGAGTAGTGAAGGAACAGGGCATCGTTTGGCTGAGCGTTTGACACAAGCCAGCCCATGGCGCGAATCATGTTTTCGCGAGTAGGAATCATGGCTGGGTTGGATTGATCATCGGTCAGAATGACCATGTCCTCTCTCTTGTAGCCATATCGCTCAACAAGGAAGGCCGACACGTTGTGGACATCGTTGATACAACCTCGAAGCTCTCCTTCCTGATTGAAGTAGTTGATGCCAATCAGAAGAGCCTTGCGACGACCGGTACAGTTGGAATATTGGAAAGTATAGCCTTCGGGGGCTCCGTGACCGAACTGTTGGGGCGTAGATGGAGGAGGTGGGCCGGCTCGAGCGTGCTCAGCATAGTGGTGCTGGCCTTGTGGGAGACGATAGCCGTATGCGTCGAGGCCGGGAGGAGGAGGGTATGACGGAGGAGGATATCTCTGACCTCCAGAATAACCGCCATATTCTGGCTGGGGAGGAGGAGGTCCAGGAGGAGGAGCGTATCCGTAACCGCCGCCCCCTCCTCCTCCATGATATCCTTGACCTGGGTAGTAGGACATGCTGTTGTGCTGTGTGAGAAGTGAACTGGTGCTCCGGGGCCTGCAACAGTTGACGTGGAGAATCGAGAAAAACGAAGATGCAAAAGGGAGTCCGAGAGGTTCGAGTCCTAGCCGCGGAGGAGGAACAAGCACGTAGGTCAGCAATCAGAGTGCAGCCTCACTTCAGTCTCGCAATGGAATTGAGCTCGCAGCTGCAGTTGAGCTGGGCCCGGGCTGCATTTGGAGGACGGGCGCTAATTGCGAGGCGGGGCAAAGGGATGGAGGGGCAGAACCTAGTCCGGGAGAGGCGGGCCTGATTCACCAGCCCTGAACTCTCTGAGCTCTCCTGGAAAAGCCCCCCCTGGAAGTGACGGGAATGAACGCTCTGGAGGCCGCTGGAAAGAAACCCCCCTCATGACACCAACAGATGGAACGCCAAGGGACCTGGATGGGCTTGGCGCTGCAAGAGTCCCTCCCCCTCACCGCAGCATCAGACGTGGATGTGTCGAGGACGAGCCAGTGCATCATTCATGGATGTCACAAGAAAATAAGATTGTGAGACGACATTGAAACCCCTCATGATTTCGGGGACAAGAGAAGATCCATCACCAGCCACCGGGTGCCATTGCCTTGATGATAAACATCACGGGCGGCCTCTCGCCTGTTGTGACGGTGACGCAATATTGCGTTGCCGTTGGGTGAATGAATGAGTGTTTGCTTATTGTTTGATATCACCGCTGTCTCATATAGGGACACAGGCAGCATTGGATATCATGACTGCCCTGCTTGCAGCTTTGCTCAGCCACACTGATGTTGCAACAACGCACCCCATATTCCTTCATACCAAATACACTTTGCTGCTCCAACTTAACCGATGGGGATGTGCGGACGTTGTAGTTTGCAGAGCAAGCCGAAGGGGACAACCCCTAATAAGGTACCAAGGTAGCCTGTTGGGCTCCATGCTATGTGAAATCGAGGCGATTATCCGTGCCCGTCAAGCCAGACGAGGAATAAGCTGGATACTGCTTCAGTTGACTCCACGCCACTATCAATCATGTGGGGGCATTTCTCCGTGCCTTTGATGTCGCAATTGAACAATGTCAGCATAGAGCTTGTTATAGATCCTTTCGTTTAACAGCTTTAAACATCATGCCTCAGCTTATCCGATACGTTGACAAAACCATGCTTGTTAAAGCCAAACGTGAACGAAGCTTTCTGTCGTAAAAAAAAAGAGGTGCCAAAGCTTAGAGCTGGTGACATTTGGCACCAGAGCGTTGCCCCGCCGGAACGGCCCGCAGGGGTCACTAGAGGTCCACTGATTGGCCACGTCGTAGCACTGTCACTGGCTGGTCCCCGAGCTTGAGGTTGGGTGTTGAATGGAGGGGTAAACGGGCTTTAAACGGGCCTGTGCGGCAGCTCTGAATACTGAGGTGCCCCGATTGCTTGCGCCTGCGCCTTTCACGCGGTGCGATAGCATCATATCCGTGTCTCCCCAGTACCTGGATCACTCTTTAGCTGCAAGAATGTCATTTTCACACAGTGGTCCATACCTACTCCGTATTCACCAAAGTATTTCCCCTTTTAGCAGTGACTCAGTGAGACCCTACGTTTCACCCCACCATCCATGCACTGTCGGCAGCTGCCAAGCATTGGATCTATGCCCGTCGATAACTGCGCGGGTCGCACCTAAATAAAGTCCTTACTCTTTACACCTCAAGCCTTTCGCCATTATATAACACAGAACCCAGTCGCTCTTTTTTCTAATCCCTCCTCTCTCATCTACCTTACCTCTTTTCTTCTCTCCCTCACAACCCTTGACCCTCCCACCACCGACTTCGCACGCCTTAGTCCGAAGTCACCCATCATGTCTTTCTTCAAGAAGATCGCCAAGGAGTTCGAGAACCTTGGTATTGGCGACAAGGACGAGAAGAAGCAGGAGCCTCAGCAAGGTTATCCCCAGGCCCAGGATAGTATGTTTTTACCGCAGTAACATCTTTTCGGAGCATGTGTTAACTCTTCGGCCCTCGGACAACCGAGCCTACGGTGACGGCGGCCAACAGTACGGCGCTCCTCCTCCTCAGCAATACAGCTCTCCTCCTCCTCAACAATACGGAGCTCCCCCCCCTCAGCAGTACGGAGC